>CABFWO010002589.1:2537-18329 GCA_902155825.1 Timema genevievae
TATATATATATATATATATAAATCTAAAATTATTCTAAAGTGTTATTTTTATAATTTCCCGATTCTGATCTTTTGACTTGTTCCCGTCCCGCAATAGAAATGTAATACCTGTCTATTCCTTATTTAAATATGTTGATATTTTATTGTGTAAGTAGTTATTACAATTCACACCATGAATTACTGTATTTATTTAAGAACTTTTAGTCGATCTTAAAATCTATTTTTAAAATTTATGCCAAAACTGCTTCATTAAAAATACACAATTATAATAGTTGCATTAGGCCTAGGCTTATTATCTTACCTTACTCAACACTTGTTAGATAAAATATTATTTAGTTTTTATTTGGAAAACTTACGATAAAAAGTAAAGCAAGGTAAAATGTTTGAGTGTACTTATTCTTTTTCTTTTAAAAATTCTACATGGTTACCAAATTTAAATTTATTGTTCAGACCCACAACTGCAACCAAATCAGAACGTTTGTCTCTTTTCCCAAATCAATTCAAAAATATTTTTGTCACATACCTCTACAGTTAACTTATTTTAAACTAAAAAAAAGTTGATTTCTTTCTAATCAAATTACCAAAGCTTCTAATTTTATAAACAAACTATTTTTTATTTTTATTCGAGTGAATGGGAAGCTATGAATAAAATTAAATTTGAAAAATAAATATAAGTCTAAAGTGTAAATTTATTTTTATAATTTTCTTATCTTGATCTCTCAAACATTTTTATTTTGCACTTAAGCTTCCTGAAGTCCATATGGCATTCTCACACAGGCCTAAACATGTGAGAGTATCATGCTACAGTTCACCCTACAATTACTGTCAGATAAGGAAGGCTCTTCCTATGAAAATTGGAGTGTGCCATCCTTCCTACTGTGTTATTTTTATATATTATCATGCTTGAGTGCATTTTCGGTCACAATAGCTGTTATATACACTTCATCTGCCACACTAGCCGATGTATTCCACACATAATGACGGTAGAGTACATCACTTGCCATAATAGCCGATGTATTCTACACATAATGACGGTAGAGTACGTCACTTGCCACAATAGCCGATGTATTCTACACATAATGACGGTAGAGTACGTCACTCGCCACAATAGCCGGTGTATTCTACACATAATGATGGTAGAGTACATCACTTGCCACAATAGCCGATGTATTCTACTATTCTACACATAATGACGGTAGAGTACGTCACTCGCCGCACTAGCCAATGTATTCTACACATAATGACGGTAGAGTACGTCACTCGCCGTACTAGCCGATGTATTCTACACATAATGATGCTAGAGCTAATATATCTGAGACCCATTTCTTTCAACCAACACAATTTTCTTGTTTCTCCAGTTGGGCCTACCTATGGTGTGTGTTCGGCCTGTTCCTTGCAACACGATGTTCGGCTCCCAACAGAAGATGGACGTGGCAGCTCTAGACAGGTTCATACAAGAAGACAAGGCTAACAACAGAGTACCCTTGATAGTGCTAGCTGATGCTGGTAGGCTTCCCTCGTACTAGCTTCTAAAGTACTAGCACACCTCTTCTATGCTAACTGTATGCAGTATGCTATATGCACTCTTACACTATGCTATATTCACTCTTACACTATAATACTGCACTCTTACACTATACTATATTCACTCTTACACTATACTATATTCACTCTTACACTATGCTATATTCACTCTTACACTATACTATATTCACTCTTACACTATGCTATATGCACTCTTACACTATGCTATATTCACTCTTAAACTATCCTATATTCACTCTTACACTATACTATATTCACTCTTACACTATGCTATATTCACTCTTACACTATAATATTGCACTCTTACACTATAATATTGCACTCTTACACTATCCTATATTCACTCTTACACTATGATAGATGCTCTCTTACACTATTATATATGCACTTTTACACTATTATATATGCACTTTTACACTATTATATATGCACTTTTACATTATGCTATTGCACTCACACTATGATAAATGCACTCTCACACTATGCTATATACACTCATACACTATGATATATACACTCATACACTATGATATATACACTCATACACTATGATATATACACTCATACACTATGATATATACACTCGTACACTATGCTATATACACTCGTACATTATGCTATATACACTCATACATTATGCTATATACACTCATACACTATGCTATATACACTCATACATTATGCTATATACACTCTCACACTAGGCTAAATGCACTCTTACACTATGATATATGCTCTTTTACACTATTATATATGCACTTTTACATTATGCTATTGCACTTTCACACTATGCTATATATACACATACATTATGATATATACACTCATACACTATGCTATATATACACATACACTATGATATATACACACATACACTATGATATATACACTCATACACTATGCTATATACACTCATATACTATGTTATATCCACTCTTACAGTATGCTATATGCATTCTTACACTATGAAATTACACTATTTCCCTATGTTATTGCACTATTACACTATGATAGTGCACTCCTACCCTATGTTATTGCACTCTTACACTATGCTATATGCACACTTACACTATGATATTACACTCTTAATCCATGCTATCTATTTTATGACACTATTATATCTGCATTATTTTTCTAGCAGTCATATAAGGTTATTTCTATGAAAATTAAAATGTAGCTAGGAACTTAAAGCCACATTTTAAGAGGCTGTTTATTATGTGTAGACCAGTCTAATATTGTGTGGTAGGAGGGAAGTATTTATCATTGATGATTAATATTTTAATTTCAGGTGCTAGCCTATACATCTCTAGTTAATGTGAGCTGTGTACAAAATATGTGGATTTCATTAATCACGATGGAATTATTTTTTTTTGTTAAACTGCCACGTTGCTTTTAAATAAAAATTAATGATTCCCCCTAAATGTACTGTAAGTCTCCATTGTCTTCTGTCGTTTCATGGGCCAGATTTTTTTTAACTGAATGGTGCCCATTTTCTTAAAATAGTTTCAAATAATAATAGTAATAATAAAATAATGGGTACATCTTGTAGTAAAACAGCTTCATGTTATTTTAAATCAAATATCTGCTTTTGAAATTATATCAACTCTACCTTGCACACAATCGACCTATCTTATAAACTACACCATGGTGTAATGTATCAAGGTAAGTTTGCCACCTTCCAGGGTAAATGCACATCAGTAAAACATGTCAGGTTTTCATGGTTGACCTGGTATCGATGTTTATGAC
The DNA here is from genome assembly GCA_902155825.1 of Timema genevievae. Classification (NCBI taxonomy): domain Eukaryota; kingdom Metazoa; phylum Arthropoda; class Insecta; order Phasmatodea; family Timematidae; genus Timema; species Timema genevievae. The sequence goes on from CABFWO010002589.1 coordinate 5,829, forward strand.
CAGAGAGTTTTCGCATTCTTGGAATTGCGGCTGATTACGAGTGTTTATGACCGATACGATACGGTAAAGATTGCCTTGACTAAACAAAATAGCCTAGTATCAACCAATGAACTGAGAATTGTGCACCATTTTCAAAACAGCACGATTTCAAAAGTTAGATTTAAATGATTATAAATTTGTAGTCAGTGTGGATTTTAACAGATATATATATATATTAGGGTGTCCCAAGATACAAATTAAAATTTTTTTTTTGCAAAGTCGAATACGCATAGTCGCATACCCTCTATTTTTTTCCTATTTTACCTCAGTAACTTAAATAAAATGTATTATTGCAATAAGATAACGGTAACCCGTGCCGACTTTACTTCAAACTTGAACGTGAGATCTTGTACGGGGAATACTATGGAAAGATTGTAAAATGTATTTCTTTGGTACATAAGATACCATTTTATTCAAAGCAGATATTTATTAACATATTACAGTAAAAGAAACATTACTGAACATATTTTCGTTTCAATGATTGCTTTTTACAGTCAGGATAGATCTTTGTGTGTTCTTGTATGCAACGTAACAAAAATTGTTTTTGTTCCTTCTCAACCTATTATACCATGAAAGTCCTGCATTAGTTTTACCGCTCTTTCAGCTGTATCATTCCCTGCTCTAAGTATTGATATTGTCTTTTTCGCGTCTAGAAAAGAAGCGTTATCCTCCCATGAAGAGGGACTCTTGTTGAGAAAACTATCATCAGTTTTGAGTCTAGAAAACAATGAATGGCTTTTGACTGATATGAAATCATCGATGCTTTTTTCTGTAAAAAAAATTAACAGGTAACAATTGCGTGATATAAATAAATAACTAAATAAACAATTACAAAATCAATGTATCAAACTCACCATACAATGAACCATAAAGTTCTTCCTTCGATGGAATGTATCTTTTCTCATGGGTCGAGAAATTTTCTCTATGTAAATTTGCCACCATTTTAAATTTTGTTTCTTCGTCTACATCATCATCAAAAAGTGCTAATACTGCTATTTCATCAGTCAAATACCATAAATGCTGGAGAAATTTCTGTAAAGCAGCTTTTGAGATATTTTCATTCACATTTTCGTAAGCTTTCAAAGATTTCAAAAAGCACAAATCTTTGTAGGGTGCTTCAACTGCCAAAATGCATTGAAGCCATGGTTTAACATAGATTGTTACGATAAACAAGCAGACATCTAACAGTGCTTTCTTATCCTTGGTGTTTAATTTCAGATGAGAACTAAATAACGATAGTTTTAGGGCGTAAATCACTCGGGCCATCCATCTAGCTTGGTGCATGGCACCCGGAGGTCTGATTTAAATTTTTTTTTTCTGCATCTCCACCTAAAAATACCATAGAAAGTTCGATAAACTCTCGATAGTCCTCTCTGACCATAACATTTTTAAGTTCATCTCGGTAAAAGTCAAGCAAATTTTCAAGTTCGGGTACGGTTCTGAACAGTTCCACTGTTTCTCTATAGCACTGTATTTTAGTGTGATCGATGTTTTTCCAATTCTCTTTGAGCTTTTTAAAGAGTGGAATATCGGGGCTTGTTGTCACTTGTTTAATTTTCACTTCGAATACGGCCTTTAACACCAGTTCGTATACATGATGGCGGCAAGCGAAAAAAAGCATTTCCCAATCAAATTTTTGCTCAAGAAGCGTACAAGCACCATTAAAACGACCTGTATTCGAAGCCGTAGTATCACAACAGAGAATTTGGACTTTGTTTTCGAGATTCCAATCTAAGATCGCCTTCCAAATAGCCTGCGCCTGTTCTTTGCCTGAAGAATTATCCAGTCTTGGCACAGCAATGAGTTGTTCTTTAAGTCCATATGAAATAACTATAGGCAAGCGTTCTTCTTTCGATTTTCGAGCACTCAAAGCAGGCAACAGTTTGCCATCCCAATGTAAGGTCACTACATCCGGTACCTCGTTTTGAAAATCAATTTTTATGTTTTCCACGCGTTCCTTCCGTTTTTCTGTTCGGATTCTTTGAATTGAAGACTTACTTATCGGAAATTCGTCAATCTTAAATCCAAGTGCATCAATAGTAGCTTCAAGAATAAACACAGAATCTCGCATACTTAACTGACACCTGTCTAATGCAGCAACTAACTTTGGAGTAATAAAATCTTTCCTCAATACTGATTTACTTGTCCCAGGTTCTGAGCTTTCGATCAGTGTTGGGAAATCTTCTGAACCCATATTTTCACTAGAATTCGAAGAGGAATCTTCTTGCAATGGTTCGTATGATGCCGAGGATGTTGAAGAGGAAACATATCTCATTCGCTGATTGTCTTATTTGACAGCTCGAAGTCGCACCCTTTCCTCTTTCTTGGCCAGTTTTTTATCCACTCCACCTAAGTGACCGGGTCGGCCCGGCTCTCTTTGGCGCTGCAAGAACATCCTATCTTCCTCTATTTTCATTAATTGAAGTGCATCAGCATGTGCAATGTCGAACAAATTGTCTAAATTACTTACAAATTCTTGTTGTCGCCGCTTGAATACGTCTTGTTATTTCTTTGCATTTTTTTGTAAGTCTCTCCAAACTTGATACATATTAACAAGCTTCCTCACACAATTTGGCAACGATTTGGTAGGTATGCGTGCCTTTTCCCAAAAGATAATACATTCGCGAATAGCGAGATTTGCACTTTCATTAACACTTAAATTCACTTCTCGAATATTGTAAAACAAAACTGCGAGAACTTGTCCATTAGACGGAAGTTTTGAACCCGTTATTTGATGTTTTATGTTCCCTATTAAAAATATCACTTTTTTAGAACCACGCAATTCCACTGCCATGTTCTGTTCACTGATTAAAAACTACACAAACATTTACTAATAAAACAACTTGGAATTATAAGCACATTGACACGTAGACGTGCGCTGTCCTGAGTGAACTGGTACTGACACGTTTCACGGGTTGCACAATCTCACTGTCGAAGCATTCCAAAACCTTCCTTTTTCTTTTTTGTTTTATCTTTACCATTTACAGCTGTTGGGTGCTCCGCTACAGACACGTGTCGTCAGCGTTCGCTCGCTTAAGTACATATGTACTGACTGACACGTTTAGATGCAAGTCGGCACGGGTTGCCGTGGTTCAAATTACATGAAACTTTATTTACAATTGTTTTGACATAAAAGGAAAAAAATAAGAGGGTATGCGAAAAAAAATAATTAATTTCATTTTTTTGGGACACCCTAATATATATATATAAATAAAGTATATATGAGTAAATATGCCTATGTAATTTAATACTTTATTTCTTTTATCCATTTAATCAAACAATTTTTAAGTACCTACTATTGTCATATATTTCTAGCTAGTATTGCTGTCCATTTTAATATATATATATATATATATATATATATGTTAAAATATATATTCAAATAGACAGCAATACTATATATATAAACAGCAATACTAGATTAAAATATATGACAGTAAGTGGGGCCCCATATCCGTGGCCCGCGGGTAATACGTTCCTAGATCTACTGCGGTTATGTGGAACCATGGATAATACCGAAATATTTTATAACGCGATATTCATGTAACATACATAAATACTGTAAAGTTTAGTTGATAAATTATTCACAGTAAAACATTATCAACATTAAATAAAAATAAAATGTATTAGTGCCTGATGGCTTGGAAATGTATAGTAAATAAGATAATGTAGAAACTCAACAATAATATAAAGTAATTGATAGTGAAGGAAGCCAACCTGAAAGGATAGTTAGGTTAGGCCTAGATAGTAAAACACATTTCCCTCTTCTTTTCTTGTTGAACTATTACATTATTACACTTCACAAGTCCACGTTTACACATTGTTTTAAATTTTCTCAAATATTCATTTATAATTTGAAAAGACACATTGAAACGACACAAAACACAAAGAAAGATGTGCTAGCTGACATTTAATGAAGTAATAATAACATGTATCTTAAACTACATTGTACTTACTATCCTCTATTCTTCTTGTTGCAACGATCATTGATGACGATGACGAGTAATGTAATACATAGTTGGCGCATTTGTGTTGCTGATAGTATGGCCGGTTCTCACTTGGCGCCTGGTTTGAAACTTATAAACTATTTTTTCCTTTAATTTAAAAATCAACAAAATCGGGCAGCGGCAAACCGCGGATACGGGGACCCTACTGTGCTTAACAATTGTTGACTTATGGATAAAATAAATAGAGTATTAAATGTCCCAGGCCTATTTACTCTTACATACATCCTTAATGTTTTCTATAGCTTAATTTTGGATAGATATATTTAGCTTGATATGTTGTGTAAATATTAGGCCTAATCAAAATAAGCACCAATCCAAATAAAATTAAGTAGTTCATTTTTCGTCAATTTAAAGTACATGTAAGTTAACATAAATTAACCTACAGCTGTTATATCTGCTCTACCCCAACCACCATTTTTGCTTATTTAAAAAAAACTCATTTTCGTGTTCCATGTTGGTCGATAAACTTTATACCAAGACGTAACCAAATCATCCGTGAAAACTCGCATATAATATGGTTGAACACAATGAATCCAATTATTTAGCAATTGAAATTGAAACAATATTTCTGCTATAAAACAATAACTTGAAATCGATTTTAATGAGCCAACCAGTAACGCCATTAGATTTGTTTCCACTGTAAACCTGTTCCTTCCCTGAAATGAAACTGGAGTTGTTCTCACTAAACAAACTACCCAATATGTTTTCTCTGATATCCAGGCACTACCATAGCAGGTCATGTGGACAACCTGTCTCGCCTGCAGGAACTGTGCAAGTCACATGACATATGGCTTCACATCCGTGGACACAGTCTCGCCGCCCTATCCATGGTATCTGTTCCTAATGTGGTGAGTATTCTATCTACTGTTGTGCTATTATGAGATAAAACTCTCACCGATTACAAAGATGGAATAAATCATTAAAACTGTCTAGTTACTTAGAAATATATCATTATTATAGAATTGTATAGAAAATGAAGCACAAATAAAAGTAGCCATTTGGCATCTTCTGCAGGAAGTAGTAGACTGAATAGGAAGTCGCAACTGCAGTTTTGTGAAAGTAAGATTATGTTTCTCATCTTAGGTTCTAAAAATTATAAAGTGGGTTGAATCCACCATTCTATGAATCTCAAATCTTAATCTCCAATTTACCTTCAAGTCCCGAATCCAAATCTTGGGGAAAGATATTTACACAAGAAATATAAATAGAATGGAATAGTAGAAAATTCATATAGCAACCAAATTTTAACATTATTTCTTATAATCTATTCATTATAACATTATTGGTCTTAGGCCTGGTTGTTTAGTTCATCCTATAATTATAATTGGTTCTAAAACACCATTAACCATTATTTACATCCATTAATGTTTCCAACCTTTGGCTTTGGTCAATTTTCTATTTAAGTCATACATTTTCCACTACCAGCTTGATAGGCATGTTGTATCATCATATGCCTTATAATCTAACTTAATACTAGGACATGCACAAAATCCAGTTCCCAGCCGTCACTTTATCCGTGTGAAAGGGTAAACCCATATTTCACCATTTTCGGCCATGCTGGGAATCGAATCCGGGACCCTTAACTCGGTAGACAGACAGGCTACCGACTGAGCTGAGGTGTCAGATTCCAGTAAGCAGTATTAGAGCTCTAAAACAAATTTCACTTGAAAAATTGAAAAAAATTTTTTTTTTAAGGATTTGAGTCTTGAATCCTCAAATCTCAAATATCCTGAAGTATTCAAGGATTCAATCCCTAATAAATTGATAAGTCTTGTATATTTCCTTCCTATAGTCAAAATTACATCTTGACTATATTAAATATTGTTGTAGTTGAATCATGGTTTGAATATTTTTTGTAAATGTTTTATGCATAAAAAATATTATGTATATTGTGCATATTTGTATAACTTTATGCTTTAAAATAACTTAGAATTTTTTTTATTGATCAATTGTTTGTAATATTCCATTCTAATCTGATCTGATAAATCAACTACTATTACAACATGCAATTCAATTAATTTTGGATGTACATAACAGCTCATAATGTCAATAATTGAACACAAATTAAGTATGCTAGCTGTCATTGTTTTTATTAGAGAAGCTTCATAATAATTGTCGAAGCAAGGATTTTTTTACAAACTCAAGTCAAAGTTGATTTTTTTTAGTAAAGCCAAAGCTTTGTAGCTTCGCACACACCTTATAATAACCCGTCTTTTGTTAAATGCCTCTAAAACAATCAAACCTATTGCTGGAAAAAAATTCCACAACCTATTTATTTTAAAATTATATCTCTTGTTGATTATCAACCACATGTTTATTGTTTTGTTAATTTTAGCCAACAAGAATTGCAGACAGCTTGACTCTACCTATTGGTGTATGGCTGGGTATTCCAGCCTTACCTGTTGTTGTATCCTTTGACAGAACTTATAATGGTGGTTTGGTTGTGTAATGTGAGTCATAATCATAAACTTTGTATGGAAGTAAAGTACCAAATCTACCTAGGATAGTAACTTACATAACATTTGAATTTAGTTCCCTACTCAACAAAATGTATAACCTAGGCCTATATTGAAACTATCATAAACATCTCGTTCCTCTCTTTCAATTGTCTGTCTCGTCTAGTCTTTTTTATATACATTTTTCATCAAGATGAGCTACATCATCATTTTCATTTGCTATTTTGAAAATTTTCAATGTGAAACAACTTATTTTTGACCTGTATCATTGGTCACATGGTCTAACGCATCACTCTCTTGTTAGACTGGATTGCCGGAGATGGGTTCAAATCCCAGTCAGGTGTATTGAGAATGGTTTTGCCTAAATGGCTTCCTACTTTCCATCCACACAAAGGCAGGAACACTTCCTCTTCTAAAGTTCAACCTTCTTTAGCCCTATTCAATTAGCATAATTAGTGTACACATATAACCTTAGCGAGTACTAAGATGTGACGAAAAAACTACTACTTTTGTGTTTTATAACTAATGATTGTTACTATTGTATATATTAATGACAATTTACTTTGCATTTTAATCCTACATTTAATGAATATTGTTCTTTGCCCGTATCATTGGTCAGGTGTCAAACTCACGAAAAATAGGGTTTCTTCTAATAAGGAGGCCGAGGTTCGAACCTTGGCCAGGTGCAATGGAGGCCTAGTCTTGTCCTTTATTTCAAAGTGTTTTGAAATTTCATGAAATCTATTATTTGTTTACTGTAACTAAATTTGGCACATAAAGATAGTCTGGCACTAAATCAAGTTATATTTAAAGACTTCATCATGTACATAGCAACATTTCAGTGTTCAGTTAAGTTATGTATTCATTTTTGTATGTTGCTTTTATTTTTTAAAAGGGACAATAAAGTTTAAGAAAAATGTACAAACCAAAAGCAAGCATTGGTATAGGAACAAGGGGAAAAGGGGTGATGAGAGCATTCCCTCTCTGGAAAGAACTCCAACCCCTCCCCCCCACCCACTGATTGGAATAAACTTGCCCACCTTTAGGAACATTCAAATTTCAAAAGACTTATGGGGAAGGACCGCTCCTTATAGAAGAGTCCAATTTAAAAAAAAAAAATCCAGACAAAGAAAATTTTAAATACTTTCTAAACATTTAAAGGGGGAGGCTCCCTAGGCCCCTCAAAAACCCTTCTTTTGTTTTGCTAACTGCCTCCTAGACAAATAAGGTTTCACCACCACTGAAATTGAATATTACAAAGACAGGGGGGCCCTCGCTTTGCCTTTGGTACCGGTTCTGGTTTGAACACCTGGCAGGATATAATTTATTACTGTAGTTTTCCCATCCTCTCTCCATGCTGATGTGGATCTATTTACCCTTATCACCCTACTAATTTATAGCTCTTAGATTACATCACTAAATAACTCCCACTTTTATGATGAAACCTGAATAAATTAATCGTACAGCTCCTTCTTAGTAAACGACTTTTCAACCCGTCTGGCTAAATAACCTTCTACAATACCCTGTATAATATTTGGACGCCAGGTAGCTACATATCCTATAAACATTTTATGGTGAAGTTAATATTGCATATAAAATTAATATTCAGTGTGTCTACTATCCGGGAAAATCTGGAATTAGCCGGGAATTTAAAATGGTCAGGGAAAAACGGGAATAAGTCGGAAATTTGGTAAATAGATACAAATATCCGAAAAAATATTTTTTTACTCAAAATATGAAATATAATAATCACTAAATCAGTAAATTGTAATATAATTATAATATAATTCAGATTGTCTTTTGTTTGTAGCTGTGTAATATAGTTTACAATTTTTTAATTCCTAGTAGACTATGTTAATGCAAATAAAAAAACTTTATTTAAATCTTAAAATTTATTATTGTTCATAAAAAAAAATTAACAAAAACCGTGGGGTGGGGGGGACAAAAGGATGTGGATATACTTTTGAGTCGGGGAATTTTAGGAAATGATAAGAGGAAATCAGGGAAAAAGTCGGGAATTTCATTGGTCAAGTTGAATAGACACCATGTTAAAATATTACATTTATTAACGTTTTTGATTTATTGAATACTTAAATGTGGTCAACATTATTTTACTTCATTGATTACTAATTCAGTAAATTCTGACATTATAATCACCAAATTAGGAGCAAGGAGACCCAACTAAGATACACACAATAAACAATTCCTGTGAATGCTAAGCACATAAGTTTTACTACCTTTGTTTGAATGCTTGGAGCATCAAATGTGAAGTAAGCTGAACCTGTCAAAATATTTTATCGCGTCAACTGCCTGGAATTGGGTTGCGTCACTTTTCTTTGCTTGGTTCGCCTCGATGTAGGACACTTCCATGCCAACAGTGCATTTAATATTTTCCCTTTGCTTCGGCCGCACAGCTCACGCTTTTAGCTCATGTAGTGTCTTAGTGCCTTATAGCTTGTATAGTTTTAATAAATCTCCATATATACATTAACTGATATTTAGACATTATACCGATTATTTGACACCTCCACGCCCAGGCCTCCTCGCTCCGTAGGTGTTGCACGGGAAAGTACTTTGCCACTCGTCGCCGGCCTCACATCCGACCATTTCATCCGCAAGATGAGCTGCCTGCCCCTTTGGGCAGCTTTGCAGGTAATATTTTATGTTAATACAATCATAGTATCCTTTTGAAGCTAAACTTATAATCTAAAGCACACGTTTGGTTTTTACCGCCACAAAAAATTAATTTTCATAAAACAAATATTGTGTTTTTACCATTTCACCTAGATGGTTATTGTTCCTAATTGAAGAGTAGTTTATAGAATAATTTTATGAAGATTTATTTTAAAATGTACTTTTATCACTTTTCTAATTATATAATTGCACGTGTAATGCAATAAATTTTTATTCTAAATTAGACAGTAGCTTTTTAAGAACTTTCAACATTTATTTGCTAGATTAGAGAGACAAAAATGTTTAACTTACAAACAATTCTGGTTGATTAGGAAAATATTGTTATCATATATGGTAATTAAATTGGTTTGTTTGGTGGAAATTTTCTATTTAGTCATGAATTATGTTGAAATTTGACATAAAATTTCACCAAAACTTTAAGTACTAAAACACTATTATATGTCCCAAAGCTAGGAAGTTGTTCTAACCACAGTATTTTTTTATTTTTTTTTTACAAATTGTGAATAGTTCAAATATCTCTCTCTTTCTCTCTCTCTCTCTCTCTCTCTCTCTCTCTCTTTCTCTCTCTCTCTCTCTCTCTCTCTCTTTCTCTCTCTCTACCAATTAATTATCTTTATAAAATTTTTTCTTACTTTATGGCATTAGGAACTCGAAAGTTCATTACCGCACTTACAAAAGTACCCTATCTTGAGCTATCCAGCCCCCTTCATCACACCCTATCTCTTTCAGGTCCACTCCACTCTAGTGTTAACCTCCCATTTGCATCTAGGTCTTCCCATTGGGTTTGCCAGTTAGTACCCTGAACAAAGTTCTAGAATCTCCCATTTGCACTGTATGTCCTGCCCATCGCAATCTATGAGATTTGATTATCCTAACAAGTATCTTGTGAAGAGAACTGGATATGTAACTCATCATTATGTAACCTCCCCCACTCTCCATTAGCCTCATCCTTTTTTGGACCTAAGATCTTCCTAAGTACCTTGTTTTAGAACGCCCTAAATTTATTTTCGTCATGTTAGGTAATATACCACGTTTCACACCCATAAAGAACAAATGGTAAAATTATTGTTTGTATACATTCTGAGTTATACAATCCTGGACAGTAAGCAATTTGTCAACAACTTACTGAGCACTTACTAGCACACCATTTCTCGAATGTGTTATTTTCCTAATTTCCAATCTAATATCGTTATTGCTAGTTAAAATTATTGTTCTTAAATATTTAAACTCATTAACCAGCTATCAAATGATATGTTCGCAGTAATCTCTAAATTATCATCCCCAATCTATTCTATCTGTGTGATCATATTCTTAGTCTTTTCAGCGTTCTTTTTTAAACCTATTTCCTTACTAAGCTCTAGTAAAATTTTTGCATTTCTCTCAAAAGCTTCTTTACTAATACCCAACAAAGATAACTCATCTGCATACCTTAATAGCTTCAATGTACCAATTAATGTCAACCCTTCCCCACTCGCTTGCATTACCCTAATAGCATACTCTAAGGCTATATTTAAAAGTAATGAGTTCTTTCTAAAGTATCTGATAAGGGATATCCAACCTGTAGGCTAATATTAAAACTTGATAATGAAAATAAAAACTAAATTTTAAGCCTGTGTGAATCCAAGAGTTTAAACTTCAAATCAAATATTTCACAATGAAAATGTTTTGATACCGAATTGAATATTTTATAATGAAATGATATGAAATTCAAATCAAACCTTAAGCTAAATTATGTGTGTGTATATTTTTTAATCAATACAATAGAAAAAATTAGTTCAATAAATGACTAACCTCTTTGTTGGGGTTTTCCTTCCATCTCCTCTTTTCCCCGCCAACTTCTCATTTTACAAACAACATTCAGACATGTAGACAGAAGGGTAAACAAAGAGTCATCCCTCACCAGTCACACAGTACAGTACAGAAATAGTCTTATACAAGCTAATATTTGTAGATTCTATATCTATTGAGTTTGAGCTTCTTTTAAAAGCTCAGGCTTATAACTAAAATCCGAGTAATCTCAAAACCCAACTTTTCATAAATCAATGTTTTAGTACGATGCTGGCCACATTAATGGACTTTAATTTATTTTAATAAAACACTTCATCCCATCTGAGTCTGGGCAGCTAAACATTCTTACAGATCATTTTTGTGGTAGCGGTTAGGTGTGCATCTTACACCAAAAACTTTCCACTCCTCGTCACCAGACAAAAAAAAATTGTTCTATTCTATTCTATATTATATCCAAAGTGCATAGTAAATATAATATTTTTATTTTATTCAACATGTTACTTGATTAATGGTTCTGTTCTGCTTTTCTAGCATTTGGGATGATTTTCTGTTATTGCAGGCTTTAGGAAGAGATGGGGTGCAATCAAAGATTCGTCAAGCCTTCGAGTCAAGTGAGTTTATTTGGAAGAGACTCTCCAAGTATCCCTGTTTGAGATTATTGGTAATGTATTTCTTATATCAGTAGATTTATGTTGTATATGATTTAATGATTGCCTTGAAATAAACTCGCACTCATTCTACTAATGTAAATATGGTAAAAACCACATTGAACTAAAACAATAATATTTTGATTTATTCTACTAGTATAGTAATAAGCGTTTAGGTCAGGTTGGACTCAATAATTATACTTGCACTCCATGTATCTTGTAAATATGAAATGCTTTATACTTGTATCAATATTTTATTTTTCTAGCACCACATTTTACCACCCGTTCAGGCTATACACTTATGTACTAATTACACTAATTATTTTAAAGATTAGGAAGGCTATATTTAGATTAAGTGTACTCACATTTGCTTGGAGGAAGAGTAGAAAAAAATTTTGAAAAAACCACCCTCACTACATCTGACCGAGATTTGAACCTCAAGCTCCCTGTCATCGGCAGTCTAGTTTACTGTGAGAGTAGCACATAAGACCATGCATCCACTGAAGCAGGTATAACAAATTATTATTATTTCTATGATTTATTAATCCTGATTCTTGAAATAATCAACCAATTTTACAGATGAAATTCATACCCTCATCCTTTCTATATTATCCTCTACATTGTTTGCTATCAATTGTGCCCTCTCTCTTAGACCAGCCACTACAGAAAAGGATGGGGTTATACTGGACATACTTCACTTATCCTAATCCAACCATATTGTTTTTCACGTCATTCTGCTTTTTTACTTCCTCTCAACACCTCGAAGAGAAAGTATTGTGATCATCAAAAAAAATCTAACTCGAGATTTTCATAAATGTTGACATTTCATGACCCCCTGAAACCAAAAAAGTGGTTTCCGCAATGCCGTCT
>CABFWO010002589.1:18404-95632 GCA_902155825.1 Timema genevievae
CGGGCTAGAGCCAAAACTATTGTACCGATTGGGCTAAAACTTTGTATCTGGGGTTTTCATAAGGTCCCCTAGAGGGTTTTTTGGAATTGGATTTCTAACCCTAAATTTAAGTTTACTGTATTTCACCGCACAATCGTCACATTTTTATGGCTAATTATTGGGGGGGGAAGTAGGGTGCGACCATTATGTGAAGATTAAAAAAAAAACTACCTAATATTGTACTGGCCCAAATTGCATATTTTTCTCCTAAAATTACCCTCTCAAAAATTGTTCTCGTATTTATGCGCTGCCTAACATTTTCCATAGAAAAACACCAGATTCCAAGGTATATTTTGTAGCACTCTGGGACTGGTCCAAAGCGCTCATCTATAAATAGACTGAAAGACAAAACGGAGAGAGAAGGAGTTACTACGAGCAAATAAGTCTAGTCAACTCAAGATTAAAACAAAGAGGAATTTCCCCCTTTCCCCCATTATTGAGTGCAGCTGCTCTGGCTGAAACAGTGTAGTGGGTCTAATAAAGCTCAAGGTCAAAACAACTGGTAATTTTTTTCACGCGCCTAGCGGAGTTGTACGGTTTGTAGAGGGGAGTGGGCAGGCAGGCGAAATCATTCACATGATAATACACAAGAGTTCCCGCACAAGCTAAACTAGTGAACGTCTGCTTGTGATACATTACCATGAGAAGCATACCCCCCATTATGCGTAGTAAATATAAAAACTATTCTGCGGGCCTCAAACTGAATGTGATTGTGTTCGTTGAATAGCATGGTAACAAAGCTGCTGAAAGAGAGTTTTCAGTGAGTGAAAAGTTAGTGCAAGACTGGCAGAACAAGATAAAAAACACAAATCTGTCCAGACGTGCATTTAGAGGTCCTAAAACTGGAAAGTTCCCTCAAATTGACGAGGAATTGTTTGTGTACGTCAAAGAAATGTGTAACTACGGCTGCAGTGTAAGGTATTAAATGTTGCAAATGAAGGCTCGTGAGGTAGTGCGCAAACACACTATTATTGTGCCAACTCGGTTCGAGGCGAGTCCTGGCCGGGTTATAAGGTTTATGCGACGACACAACTTTTTGGTGCGAAGAAGAACCACAATATGTCATAAGCTGCCAGCTGATTACACTGAAAATATTGTATGCTTTCGCCGATTTGTCTTGTGGATGCATCAGGAAACTTCATAATTACTTCAAATCGGTAATGCGGATCAGACTTAAGTGTTTTTTGATATACCTTGCAGCATCACTATTGTGATGAAAGGATCATCGATTGTTTCTATGAAAACTACTGGTAATGAGAAATTACGTTGCACAGTAATGCTTGCCGTTATAGCTGATGGAAGGAAGTTACCGGCTTATATCATTTTCAGGAGAAAAACAATGCCTAAGGGAATAAAATTCCCCGTGGAATACATATAAGAGTACAACCAAAGTGTCAGATAGACTTGGAACTCATGGTGGACTGGGTCAAACCAGTGTGGAACCAAAGACCGGGCGCATTACTGAAACAGCCGGATCTGCTTGTTTTAGATAGTTTTTGTGGTCACCTCGTACATGAAGTGAAGCAACTCTTTGAAAATAAGACGCAATAAGTGATCATGTCCGGTGGCCTGACATTTATTTTACAGCTACTGGAGATATATGTTAACAAACCTTTTAAAAACCACTTGTGCCGTTTTTACAATGATTGGATGATGAGCAGGGATCATCAATTCACTCCCTCTGGAAATATTAAACGCCCGTCCTTGGAACTGTTATGTATGTGGGTAATTAAGAGTTGGGGCCTGAAACTACATCAAACAGTTGTCAAAAGCTTTTTTAAAAAAACGGGAATGCACTGGATGGATCTGAAGATGCTGTGGCAGTATAACTAAGGATACATCTGATATGAGTGGCACTGAGGACAGCGTGCCAGATAATGGAACCAGTGATAGCAGTGCTGAATCTTCCGAAACAAGATTAAATTTTGTATCTAAGTCATACTTCACATTACATTTTACACCCTAAACTTGTACCAAAGACAGTTTAATAAAAAATGATTACCATATTGACCCGAATATAGTACGACTCTAAATTTTTGAGGTGTTCAACATGAAACATAAATGGTCTCGTATATAATATAACCTGATATTATGACAGTAACAGAGGTAAAATTTAACAACTTTAACACACTTTTTTTTAAAGTAAAAATTTACTGTGAAATTTTTCAAACAAAGACTGAAAAACAGGGTGTGACCATTATTCAATGAAACCATTTAGAAAAACCTTTGGACTGAAAAACAGGGTGTGACCATTATGTAGTGGCGGCCACTATGCGGTGAAATACGGTAGTTTAATGATGGGCAAAAAGAGAATAAAAAACTATTTTCTTGAACTTATCTCAAACAATTTTGTTTAAATTTTATATATCCAGACACTGTTTATTACTAAAAACGAGATGGTGATTCTCATTTTCTCATAAAAATTACTTTAAGGGCACTTAACATAGGTGAAATTTCCCCACTTTCATCATTTCTCTGCAACTATTTGAGATATGAAATATCATATCATAGTAAAGTTGTAGTACTATTAAAGATTAAAATCTTTTATTTGAAATATATCTTTATAAAACCAATGATATCTGAACTATAAGCAAATATATATACTTTTTAATTCAGGTCTTTGAAAATGAATTTTATTCTTATGCTCTTTGGTGGACAAAGATGTTTCTCTTTTCTCAATTTTTCTGTAACAGTGTTTCTAGTTCCTAATGCCATAGAGTAAGTAACAGTGCATATTGTTTCATTTGTGATCTTTGGTGTAGTGTTTCTACAACAATGTATATACCTATTATTTCATTTCATAAATATTACAAGTTTTTATTAAATGTCTTTTTTAAGATAAAAGCGGGAGAAAGTCTGTGCAGGGGCTGCACCTACCATTTTTTTTTTCTTATAAACACTATTTTGNTAAATATATACTCAGCCTTTACTCGGTTGGCTTACACACATATATACTAGGACTTTGCAAACTCTGAATTTGAGCCAAGCTTTAAATAGATACTCGAGCTTGAATTGGAAAGATTTATGAGCACACAATTTTGAGCACCTTGCAAGAAGTTCTTTCTTTGACTTCCATTGTGTGTTTGGTAATGAATCACTAAATGTTTACTCTTTTCTCTACTCGTTAGGATATGTTTTGTTCCAATTAAGCTTGAGGGTTTGTGAGGCGGCAAGAAAGGGAGGAAGGGGGATAAGAACCCAACAGAGAGGATATTGTACATAAACCGATCATTGAAACGTCAAGGTCAGCAACTGAGTGAACAGGTTTTGTTGATGAAAGAAAAAGAGTATGAGGCTTAGATAAAATAAGATATAGAAAGGTATCTTTCAATAGACATTTTAGAACACAAATATCTCAAGTGTATGATGGTATCAAGTACACATTAATGCAAAAATGTACTATATACATATTAAATATCATTAATACTCTTAATTTTGCTCTCTGGTAAGAGGCCAGCACTCAGTAAATAGCTGCACTCCAAATGAAATAATCCAGCTATTATTTTTTAATATTGCTAAATCTTCACATCAAAACATATTTTCTTGAATGCTTAGTTTTTAAACTTTTCTTAAAAACATTACATTGAATCATTATTAATTTTTTGGTTACTATCACAGTATATTAAGAATTTAATACTATAATATACTATGACTTCATCTATTATGATATTGACGTCTTAAACTATTCGACCACTGAAGCTGGTATTGTCACCTATTTCTTTATTTTGTTTAAACTTTCTCAAACTATTTTCATGTTCTTTTACCATTTAATTAATATTATAAAGTTTTTTGGCTATTAACACATTTTATTTGCTCAATAATATTTGAATGTTAAGTTGTATGTGATGTTTTCCAGAGCCAGCAGCCAGGGGGGGAATCTGGTACCTTTACTGTCAACGAGGTGGTGACAAAACCTGTTAGCACAGCTGTAAGTAAATTAATTTAAATAAACCACTTTATTCATGGTTCTCAAACACACAATATGTAATAAAGGTTTTCATAGTTAATACATTGCACTTTGTTGTATTATTGTCAAGATTAAATTTTAGTTTTCACAGAATATGTGCACCCATGCATGCATACATATAAATTATAAACCCTTACAAGGAAGCTGTAGGTAAAAAAAAAACTGTGCATATAACTCATAAAACGACTACATACTTAACCCTTTCTTGCTTCAACAACATCCATACACAGAGTCATACATTCTCCTTTATTCTTAAAACTCTTTATATATCTCTTTTTCACATGTTCATCTACAACATTTAATCATGTCTTACATAGCCTACCCCTTCTTTTTGATCCACACACTATTTCTTCATCCATTTTCTTCGTCACTTGATCCACACTCATCTTATCAACATGCCCAAACCAACGTAAGATGCTTCTCTCACAGTGAACTATTGGATTCCTTTTCAAACCACATTCCTTCAGCACCCCTTCATTACTGACTCTGTCCATACTGACTCTGTCCATATTAGTTTTTCTTAGATATCTCATTACAATCTCATTCACCTTGCTCTTGTGTTTCTCCTGACAAACCCACACTTCACTTCCATAAAAAAATGTTTGTGTCAACACACATTTATGCACTGCCATCTTTGCCTCTTCCATTACTACTTCATTCTTTGCATTCTTCCACATACATCCATTTACCTTCCGAGTTGCATTCACCTGTCTGTCAATTTCATCATCTGTCCTTTCATTTTTACAGAACATTCTGCCCAGATAGACAAAATCATAGCCATATTTAAAAAAAAACTTGTTCCCTGTACATTTGGAGTGCAGCTGTTCACTTGTTGCTGGCCTCTTGAGACAGATATAATTATATCATCAGGGGACAAAACATATCCCAACAAATAGAGAGAAGAGTAAACAATTAGTCATTCATCATCACCAGACATGGAATGCAAGCCAAAGAAAGAATATTTTGCAAGGAGCTTGAAATCGTGTACTCATTAATCTTTCAAATCCAAGCTCTAATATAAATTTAAAGGTCTGCTCAAAGCTCAAAATCCGAGTATTCCCAGAGCCCTAAAATATACTCAAATTTGTGTGGAAAAAGAGTGGAAAACAACTTAGTAAAATCACCCTTAGTACATCGAGACGTGATTCCATCCCAACCTTTCATTCACTGGCAAACCAGACTAGGCAAGCTTTATGTTTATTCCATGTGCTCACAGATATGGGTTGCAAGAATGTTAATCTAAATATCATTCATTTAGTCACTTTTCACTGTTATCACCCTGTATATGACAGTTAAACTTGTAATAAATTAACCTTACAAATAATGTAACACTTATTATTCTAACTAAGTTAATGGCTTTCAAAATAATAAAAGGAAAAAACAAGCTAGTGTTTCCAGCTGGGATCTGAACCTCTTCTCCCAATTTTGTTTATGTTTACAATCTTAAGCTGCCAGACTATTATTGATTCATCCTAAGCTGAGACCTGATGTAAACAAAGCCACGTGGAAGTCTATGCTCTAATTTTCTATAGAACAGACTTCAATGGTATCCTTTCACTAAATAGTCCCTCTTTTGTTTTGTATTAAACTTGTTTTAAAATAACATTAGAAAATTATTATAACTAAAATTATCCCACATTTGATTTATAAATTATACTTTAAGCTTTGAAAGTGATATTCGAATACCAACAAACTCCTGACTCAGCGTTGAGGGACCTCATGGTACAGTCCTTAGCACATGTTAACGTTAAGTCATCAACGGTTAGTCGACATTTCATCTTGGCAATGTTAAGTGACGATTGTTGTGTGTGTTGAGTGCTTCCCGTCTATTTATAGCGTTTTCTGGGTCTGTCCTGCGCTTTGAAGACAGGAAATTTAAAAGTATTTAAAAAATACAAAAATTCGTAGTGACCTACTTTGCTGTGATACTGACTATACATGGTCACGCCTATTTAAAATATTGCACTGGTGTCCCAACAATCATGTGTATCCTTCGCGTAGTGATATGGGAATGTTTGTTTACTTCCTGTCTCAGATTAGGATGAACCAATAATAGCTCACAAAACTCGTGAATGGGCAGTGATAGTGGATTTGTGCCTTGCTTGTCTGTGAATATTACTCCTTCCTAACACCCACCTCTCAGGAAAGATATAGAAGAGTTAAAAAAAATTGTGAAAATGACTAAAGTACATATTTTCTAACAATAATTTTAACTAACATTATTTTCACCAAAATAAAAAAAAACTCCCTAATCGATATGGAAGTGTGTGGTTCTAATTCCCAACTTTGTTCTTGTTGCAGGTATTGTTGGAGTCGGTCGCGTGCACAGTTGTGTTCCAGTTTGTGCCTGAAAGCAGCGAAGGGGAAAATGTGTCTCGAGTATCTGCCTACTTTGACAAGCTCAACTCTTGGGTATAACAGCATCTCTTTACTTTATAATTTATGGATTCTCTACACAAAATTATCAATGAATTTTTAAGAAAATGCTTCATTCACAATAGCTTTAGCCCTTTTTTTTATTACTTGCTGTACAAACTATGCAACAATTTATTGCATTTTTTGCACGTTTTACTACACTAATCATTTAATGTCATACCTAGCACTTTTATGCTGTTCATCTCTAATCTATTTATTTTTCCTCATTTTAATAATTTTGCAGGTATTCTAATAACTCATCAATTGGTGAATTTTTTAAAATATTTAATGGAATTTATTTTAAATAAACATTATTATGAATGGAAGAAGGTACAAGAAAAAGGGATAGGAACAAAAATAAATCACATTATGGCCTTGTAATGAATTGAACACGGTTCACACCTAAATTCACTGCCATTGGCCATTAAGGTAGTTGTCTTATGAAGAAAATCTTTATTTACTAATTTCTTGACCCGAAGGTGGCAGGGGGAAATGTAAAAAATGCAACACAACTTCCTAAATCTGGAAACCATATAAACAAAAGTGAGAAATCAGAAATTGGTTAAGAATTATATGACACATAAATAGGAACACACATAAGATAAATAGTACCTACAAAGGATGTTCGACACCTTAGCTCAGTCGGTAGCATATCTGTCTACTGAGCTAACAGTCCCGGTCAAATTCCTGGCATGCCCAAAAAATGTATCGTTGGTAAAATGTGGGTTTACCCTTTCACATTGATGAATTAACAGATGTGGACTGGATGTTGTGCCTGTCCTAAACTTAAGTTAAATTATAAGACATATATAAAGCTACAACAGGCCTAGCCACCAGACCACAGGCTGGAAATAGTAATGGACGTATAATAATAACCATTATGTTTAGACTTTATCACTAGAGGCATGCAAAAGGTAAGGCTATTTTTCGGGGAAACACGGTGTTCTTTTTCTCGAAAAGTGATGATATTTTATGCTGAAGGCTAAGACAAATCAAATTAGTAATCATTAAAAAATTAAGGAGAAAGTTCAGAATATGATAGCATCGCTTCTGGATACACCAACATTATGTTATTAGCACATTGTGACAAAGTTTAATTTTATTTTCATACAGTATATCAATGGCTCCATTATGACTTGAAGTGGTGCTATCATATTCTGGACTTGTTTCAAAAGGAGTATTTATTCTTTGTTTCTTAATGCCAAGTTAATTGTATCGACTTACAAACCCAATGGAAAAAGACCATGGGAAGACCTAGACACAGCTAGGAGGATAACATTAGAATACCCACTCTGGTGGCCGCATGGTCTAAGGTGCTATTCTCACAGTAGACTAGAATGCCAGTGACGGGGAGATTGAGGTTCGAATCTCAGTCGAGTGAACTTTGGGTGTTTAAAAAAAAAAGTTTTCCACTCTCCCTTCTTGCAAATGCGGGTTCATTTTCCATAAATATAACCTTCTTCATCCCTAAAACCATTGGTATAACTAGTACATAAGTGTATAACCCGAATGGGTAGTAATACATGGTACTAAAAACATTAGAATGTATTTTAAAGATATAGGGTGAGGTGGAGTGGATAGAACTAGCTCAAGATAGGGATGGGTGGCGTACTTTTGTTACTGCGGTAATGACCTTTCAAGTTCCTAACGCTATAGAGTAATTAAGTAAACAAATTACCTACACACATTTCCTAGCAAATGCTGGGTCTGACAAAGCTAATACTAGCAGCACTTTTATAATATCCACTACAGTGTCCTCCATTTGTTTTTCAACACATTGCTTCAGTTCACAACAGCTGTAAACCAGTTCTTCCTCATATGAACATATTTCAAATAATTCTAGAAACATGTAGTTCCATAGCCTATCCTTGTTTGTTTGTGTGTTTTCAATGTGTGACTTCTAATGATAAGGAACATCTCCGAAAATTCAAAACAATGTGTGAAGTGTAATATAGTGCAATAGTTTGAGAAGAAATAAAGAGAGAAGTGTGTTTTTCTATCTAGGCTTAACCTAACTATTCTTTCAGGTTGACTTCCTTCACTATAAATTACTTTACATTATTGTACAGTGTTTCTTATCCTTGTTATGTGTTGTTTCAAATAATTTCATCAAACGGCTGTATTTAATAAACAATTATCAACTGCACTAACCCAAACAAACCAGTAACACTCCATTCCCAAACACACATGCTATTGTGCTAGAGTTATACGAGAACTCATCTTTAGTTGTATTGCTTTCCAGCTTAGTCTGTGGGAACTTGCTCACCAAAATATAACAAAATCCAATCACCCCCCCTAGTCTCAACCACCCTCCAGGTAGACCTACTCACACTAGTAATCTCTCTTAATAACAAAAAAAAACTATCTTTAACTACAGAATTCAAGCAACAATAATCAACATCTAACATAGTTCAGTCATTGTTCCACTGCTGAAGAAAGGATCTGATATGCCTCAAAAATTATTATTGTGGTGTGTTTTCTCATGTTTTAACTTATCTCTTTAAAGAAAACCTCATTTCACAATTTCCTGTATTTATCCTTTATGTTATGTGTTCCTTTTACATGTTCCAATATAAGTGTCCTATCATCCTTTACCAATCTCCTTTTTCTCCCTTTTGTAGATTTTGGTTTCCTCTTTTAGGAAGTTGTGTTGCTTGTCTCACACTCCCTCCTGATGAGTTCTGATAGAATGAAACCTAGGTCGGGGGATTGTGAGGTAACAATCTATTTTCATCAATAGGCAGCCATTACCTCTTTGTTCAATGGCAGAAATGTAAAGTGTAAACTGTGCTCTTCTTTTCATTGTAAAAACCATATTGTGTTCGTCCCTTTTATATCCACCTTTCTTGTTCCTTCTTCCTTATGGTTAAACTGTGAGTGTCTATCCTTCTTCCAATGTTTATTGTTTATTATCAGCATGTTGTGCCAGAAACTTTACTTACTTGTTTTACTAGCAACTTGAACATTTTGATTAAAGTGGGACACAAGTCTACTGTTTGTCTTATTTATTTATTCTGTTGTAGCTGGGTCAGATCCTCCAAAGAGATGCTCCCCATGTGCCTGTGGTCATCTGCGAGCTGGAGTCTAATGGAGTAGTGCTACGCTACTGCCCTCTGGAGATGGCTGGAGAGAAACATCCCAGTCCTGCTGAGGTGGACTTATTCACATCTTGCCTAGAACAGCAACTGGTATGTCATAGCTGACTTCTCTTCCATTCTTTACTCCTTATCTTATATCCTATCTTCGATCATTCCCTCTTCTTCCATCCTTCCTTCAACCATTCCCTCTTTCTTTTCCAGCCTTTCTTTGATCATGTTTTCCTTCCCTTCCATTCTTCCTTCAACCATTCTCTCTTCCTTCTCTTACATCCTTTCTTTGACCATGTCCTTCTTAAACTATTCCCTCCTCCTCTTCAATCTTTCCTTCAACCATTATCTTCTCCTCTTCCATCCTTCCTTTGACCATTATCTCCTCTTTCATCCTTCCTTTGACCATTATCTCCTCTTTCATCCTTCCTTCGTCAATTCTTTTTTTTCTCTTCCATCCTTTCTTTGACAATTCTCTTTGATCCTTCCTTCAACTATTCTTTACTACTTCTCTTTCATCTTTTCTTTAACCATGCCCTCCTTCTGTTCCACCCTTCCTTCAACTATTCTCTCCTACTTCTCTTCCATCCATTTTTCAATCATTCCTTCCTTTTCTTCTATCCTTTCTTCGACCATTCCCTCCTTTTCTTCCATCCTTTCTTCGACCATTCCCTTATTTTCTTCCATCCTTTCTTCGACCATTCCCTTCTTCTCTTCCATCCTTCTCTTCCATCCTTTCATACAACCATTCCCTCCTCCTTTTCTTCCATCCTCCCTTTAACCATTCTCTCCTCATTTTATTCCATCCTTCCTTTAACCATTCTCACCTCCTTCGCTTCCATCCTTCCTTCAACTATTCTCACCTCCTTCGCTTCCATCCTTCCTTCAACTATTCTCACCTCCTTAAGCTTCCATCAACCATGCCCTCTTCCTCCTCTTCCATCCTTTCTTTGACCATTCCCTCAATTATCAATTGATAACTCCTCCCCCTCTCTCCCCTTAACACCCTAATCACCCATCTTCTCTTTCATTATATCCTTTAATCTTAACTTTTTTCCTCCCTTCAATTATTTCCTTTATCTTTTCACTAATAATCCCCTCATCCTATCTATAATTTACTCCATTTTTTCCTCTACCTTCTTTCTGGTCAGATTTCTTTTATTCCCCTTAGTCTTCTCATACAACCTCTCTTTGTTCTGCCTCATCTCTTCCCTCTCAGTTTTCCTCCATTCCTACCCTTATTTGGTCCTGGGTTTCTTTTCAACCCCTTCCAGTTTCCCTTCATTCTCTTTTTCAACCACCTCTTTAATGTTTGAATGTTCTTTATTGATATTCATATAGGGAGGATTTCTTAACTACTTGTCACAGGCGAAGGCTTTGTCTTTCTTTTGGTACATTCAGCACCAAAGTAACAACTTATTCTAAGAGGCAGGGTATCCAATAGGAAATGCACCCGCAGATGCATGTAAAAGGAATGGGAGATCCACAGTAATAAATTACATGTGTGAAACCACCCTCATTGCACCTGGTCGAAATTTGAACCTAAATCTCCCTGTTACAGCCAAGCCATTCTATTGATTGCTTTATGAGTTTGTGAACACCAGAAATTGTGTGAGATTGGACCAAAGAAGGGAGCAGAGATAAGCTGACCCAGGGGTGCAAAATATGTCCAAACGCACGAACAAGGTTCGGGGGAAATTAAAGCAGTCCTGGGGAAATTTGGGGCAAGGAAAAGTCCAACAATTTTTTTAAATGTTTTAATACAGTTTGGTTCTGATATGGTAGTTTCCTTTGTATGAAAAACTAAGGCCGATGACACTCGACACACACACTATCAGTATGTGCCATAGTGAGGCAGTGTCGTTGTAAGCGCATAGAGTTGCGGTGTCTAGGGGCTAAGATAATGTTTCAGAGTTCTAGATAAGAAGTCAGAGGTTGAGACAAGGGGCAAAGGAATAATATAATAATTCAACCTGGCTAATGGTGTGATTGAGTGATGAATCATCAGTCACCTACCCTACCGCGGGTGTTTGGTAGCTATGGTGGGCAGGCAGAGGAAGGTAGGGAAGGGTGAGCGATATTTTGTTATAGTTTGAATTCATTCATCCTTATATCGCGCTCTAAATACATGGCGATGTGCGCACAGTTTATTTAAACTCGTGACATGTGTATTTTAATAATTGTGTAGCCATGAAATTGTTGTATTTAGTGGACCTATTAGGGTTTGTACATTGTACAACAGATAAATGTTTATAAAAAATTAGATGGTTTAATGAAACAAATGTTTATCATGTCATCTGTGCATATTGTGAATGGCGTGGCAGACATGATAAACTCAGATATCACGTATCTAATAAACATCCCTAAGAAAAACCTAGAAATAAGTATCAAGGGAGTATTGCAAGTTTTGTAAAACGTAAATTATGTGATCAGGAAAAACTCATCATCGTAAATAGCGATAGTATTTCCCCTAGTATGGTTGATAGTGATAGACCTTGCAGTAGTGGCGAGTCTACGAAAAAATGAAAAGTCTATGAAAATCAACAATTAAACCAAGGCCTCCCGGAATTACACTCCATTGCCTCTTACTATCAAGATATAAAATTAAATGTTGGTACTGGTAAGCCTACTGGTATCAATGTACAATTAATTATAATATGTAATGCACACAAGGAAATGGGAGAAAACTAAATTTTTTATAAGGTAGATACTATAAAATAACTATGATTAAAAATATGTTTGAATCAGAATTTTCCAAACTATGTAGTAGGTAATAATCCATATTCCCTTCAGTCTCTATAAAAAATCCAATGTTTTATTTTGAACGCTATGTTTTTGGGGGATTTTTTTTGGTGGAAAATGTTATGTTCTGGGGAAATATTGGATCTCTGAACATATTCTGCACCCCTGAGCTGACCTTGGTTGCTATTACACTTTATAATAATTGCCAGCCATGCTCATTTATGAAAGAAAATATTTTAACATAAAAAACTCTGGAGATTTATATCCTGGCTTTGAATATGATTGTTATTTTTTTTAAATTAAGAACAAGTCCTAAAACTTTTTTTATGGCTTGTTGGTCGATCTTTCTTAAAACCGTTGAAGAATAAGTACCTTGCCAGTTTTTTTTATTAAGTCTAAGGATGTTTTGGGTAAACATATATATAATGTTTCTAAAATATGTATTTAAATTTTCAACACATCCTAAATGTTTGAAAAAGATGAGGAACTACCATCATCATCAACTGTTTCCAGGCTGTGGCCAGGTCAGTTTAGTAAAATATCTCCTTCCTCTTTTCTTCCACCATTCTTTCTCCTTTGCTTGCTTTTTTTTTCTCCTCTCACTTGCACACTTTCTGTTATCTGCTCATCCCATCTCTTTCTTGGTTTCCCTTGCAGTATTTTTCCTAAATTCTTCATCTCCATCATTCTCTTTGGTATTCTCTCCTTTTAAATCCTCATTACATGTCTTATACCATCTTAACCTTCCTTCCTCTACTATCTTATGTACTCCCTGTGCCTCAACTCTGGCCCGGAAAACTTCGTTCCTATTGAAAAAGATGCAAAACTACCAACTAGAGGTGTACCAATTCACTAAAACCGATTACCAATACCTATTACCAATTATTTAAAATAATTGTTCATGTTACGATTATTTACACCGATTAGTCCAGATTATCGATTATTTATTAATAATTATTGGGAAATATCCTTAAGAGGATGATAACAGTTAATGTAATTAATAATAAAAGATTTTATTTACAAATCAACAGTTAAAGCTTTTTGATAATCTTAATTTTTGATTCGTCTTTGCATAACTGGAACTAGATACGATATGAATTTATATTTATTTGTCTGGTTATGTAATCTTTGCATGGCCCACAACTAGAGATGGACAGGAATGACATTTTTATATCGGGACGGGAGGGAAATTATAAAAATGATGCTTTAGATTAATTCTAGATTAAAAATAGATATTTTTTTATATTAATATGGTAATACTTGTAAAATCTTTGACATTATTAAATATAATACAAATTATATATCATAAAAACATAATATAAATAGGGGTGTGCGAAGGCCACTTTTTAAATGTGAAGCGAAGTCTTGGCAAAGAAAGGTCGAAGTCGAAGCTACCTAAGGAATTTTTGTTGTTGTCACTTAATGCTACTTTTAATTTATTAATTAATTATTTTTCTAGATCTTGTCAGTAACAAGGGCCAGGAAAATTTCTTGATTTATTAACTAAGTACTATATTAATAATTAATGTACACACTCTTACTGATTAGCTTAGTAACTTATAAATTAAGTTTTAATTTTTAGTTACATCATGGAGTTTATAATATTATTTTGCAAACTTTATACATGCATGTCTTTTTATCTGCATTTCTCTTATAATAATTATAAATTAAATTCTCTTTTTGTTTCCTACTTGAGGTTACCTGGTCGTCTAGGGGCAAGGTGTCGGACTTCTGTGCTGAGGGTCCGGGGTTCAATCCCCGATCCCAGCACAGGTTTATCTGATTGCCAAACCCTTCCTTTACCTCTGACAAGACGTGTTTTAATCACAACTTGTGAATGTGAGGAATGCCAGGCCTCCACCGTGGTTAGGATTCCACGTTAAACTGTAGGTCCTCCATTTTATCTCACAATCAGCCTACCATTGCACATTAGTTTAAGTGCGTATAACCCGAACGGGTAGTAAGACGCAGTGCTGATAATGATGACGATGATGATAATGATAATAATAATGATAATGATTATAATGATAATAATAATGATAATAATGATAATGATAATAAGAATAATAACAACAACAATAACAACAATAACTTATTATTATTATTTCCTACTTTCCGTATCGGCCCTTTTGAACAATAAATAGAATGCGAAGAAGCCATGAAAAACTTCTGTGTCAAAATGCACTTGTAAATTTATCATAGATAATTCCAAAGATATAGAATACTAAGGACCAAACATTAGACACGAGCTGCGATCATAGCACAACTAAAGGGATTTCTCTGCTTCATCCCAGTGACCACGGTGTTATTTCTTTATAGGTATTTTTATTTTTACAAAACTGTATTGGCGATAGTGAATATAATATATTAACATTTACTTACTCGTTTTTGATCCATGCTTGCGTTGTGTTAGTTAAATTACTAGTCATTGTTAAAATTCTGTTTAGTAATGGTTTCAAAATTATAAAATATTGAAAAATGTAATATTTAGCTTCCCAACTTGTTTATCTCACCAAAGGCAGTAAATCCCCCCGCCCTCCCCCCCAGTTTGCTACAGAACAATAAATATAATTATTTCCAATAGAGATTGAGCCAGGAGTACCTGTTGGAACAATAAGCGACTTTATTTCCCGCCTGACTCGCCTGACTCTTGGGAATGGATAAATTCCCGACATTTTCCCGAGGGTTCGGGATCCCGTCCACCCCTACCTACAACACTAAACTCCTATCTTCAAAATTTTGCTTTAAATTTTACTTAAAAAAACCCCAATTAGTTGGCATAATAATTGCTGACTACAATTAATTTCCAATACACTAATAAGCGCCCAATAACGATTCATCGGTATCCAGCTCAGTACACACCTACTACCAAAACAAGTTTGCAAAAATTGTACACATGAAAAAATTGTTTAGCAAGACTGTGTGACTTGACCTTGGGATTTTTTGTGCAGGATATTCTGTCAGCAACAGTTGCCCACAAGGAGACATTCCAGCGTCTAGTGAGCGCATCTCCGCGCCTGCGTCTAGTGGAGATGCCCGGGTGGGCAGGATTAGGAGGGGTTCGCTATGTGCCCGAAGGCTGGGAGCAGCTAATGACGGATCAGGCCAAAGAGGAGCTCAACAAGCTCAACATGACATTGGTGGAACAACTGCGCAGTACAGATGCTGCCTTCTCATTGGGTCAGTACTCTAGCCTGACTATGTTAGAGTTGGGGGCTAAGAATATGGCTATCTGCTGAGCCTAACATAGGGTCATCATTGTTACTGGTGACTCTTCTTTTTCTGCTCAAGTGTAATCAAGTGATGGATGTAAACAATCAATCTATGTTCCTCGATCAGCTGATGATCTGATCAGTCAAGCCATAATCTAAACTAGGGATGTTAAACTCGATTCTTCGATACCTCAATATCCTCGATTCTTACTTGTATTGAAAGAATCGAAAATCGATCTTAATATTACGATTTTCTATAGTTCGATTCTTAGCTCTCAATGAAAT
Organism: Timema genevievae; assembly: GCA_902155825.1. Classification (NCBI taxonomy): domain Eukaryota; kingdom Metazoa; phylum Arthropoda; class Insecta; order Phasmatodea; family Timematidae; genus Timema; species Timema genevievae. The sequence continues at coordinate 34,151 of CABFWO010002589.1, forward strand.
TGCAAAATTCAGAACAAGTAGTGATCGAATATTTCTGATGTTAGTTTATTTGCCGTTGTTTGCTATTATATTTTGGTTCAATTAACCAACCCTATTTGGTGAATTTAAAAGACTTGTGCTTTCGACAATTTGTCTGTTATACCTTTTTTAATTATTTGACTCAGTGAGGCTTTACTTGGAGGTAAAAATACATGCTCTATAATGTAATTTCTAATGATTTTATTAATTTTGTAAAATATGTTTAGTTCTTGGTAAACAGATCTTTTTATTTGTAAAAATATGAACTTTTGTATTATTTACATTCTTTAGTTTTTGGCTATTTTATAAAGTTGAATAATTATGTTTTTAAATGAGGTTAGATTCTTGGAAAAATAATAAAATAGGAAATGTTCATGAATCCAAGTATTGAGGTTTAACTTACTAATCGGAATTGAGAAAAGAAGGTATTGTGACATCTCTAATCTAAACTATTTTGTGTTATAATATTTTGCAAATATTATCGATAACTAAGCAGTAGCATAGGAACCTTTTTGTTATTTATTGGGAGAAGCGAGATCTAGGGCCAAAATGAACTTGTGGGTTCTCCCAGCAATGTAGTTGGCCCCCTTGATAAATTAGATTACACTGCTAATAATGGTGCCCCTAACACTTGTGCAAGACAATTTAATTATAAATTACTTTGATCCAAACTAAATAATTGGGGGCTGCTACCAAGCAGACACCTTCGATGCCCATCTTAATTTTTGGTGAGACGAGTGTTTGGCTGGAAGCCCTCAATTCCCCATTCCAAGCCACTGTAAATACCCATCAAAACAGGATGTTGTAATAAGAAAAAACTTTCTCTCAGTGCATATTATATTTGGAATAAGGTTTAGGAAAGGTGAATAGAAACATATAAAAGGGGTCGAACACAATATGTCTTTTACAATGAAAAGAAAAACACACTTCACACTTTACATTGCTGCCATTTGACAAAGAGGTAATGGTTGCCTCTCAAAGAAAATCGACCCCCGGCCTATCTTTGTAAAAACCATATTGTGTGTGTGAAAAGAGGTTTCCCTTATAGAGATAAAGAAGGAATAGGTTATTTGGAATAGAGCACTAGGCTATATTGTGGTTTAAATTAGGAGGGATAGCCAGCACATTTACCTCGGTGAAACTGGAGTATAAATTGTTTAGATATAACACTAAAAAACACACAAACACATATTTAAGGACAAGCTTTCACTATCACAGACAGCTTCATCAGGTCAAAAGAGTAGACTGATGCTCTTGGTTGAACTGTAAGGTTGACTGTCCACAGCTGACTGTTTTTCCTGTCAGTCAGCTTTTTACTTTGTACTAAGAGTGTTTGTGCCGATGTAGTAGTGCTGTTGGTATATGTTGCAGGAGAAGGAACAGACAACTTGGTGTGTGTGAGGTTCGGCATGGTCACTGCAGAGACTGATGTTGAGGAGCTTCTCGGACTGGTGGTCAATGTGGGTAAGGAGGTGGAAGAGTCCTCCAAGTTCATAGAGACCATGACGGAGATTGTTAAAAAAGGTAGGAATGCACTCCCCACTTTCATAACAACATACCAAACAAGGTGATGTGTATGATAAGTACCTTAATGCAGGTTAAATGTTATCAAATGAGCACAATATAATCGTAGAAAATTAACACAAAATAATAATAGTATAAAACGTCTAAAACACATTTGCAAACAGTTAACTATTTCGATGCCGTTGTGTTTGAAAATTTGTGTTAGTGTTTATACTTTGAATTGTACTTAGTTTTATACAATTCGTCCATATTTATTTTAGACCCTATTAATAAAGAAGTTGAAAAGCAATGCCATTGGTGGGTATTGATTTAATATAGGACTAGATACAAATACAGTTGACTTATATTAAATTACAATATTTTTCTCATTTCTTATTAGTTATATTTTTAGTACCATGTCTTACTACCCATTAGGGCTATACGCTTATATACTAATCACGCTAAAGGTTTTAGGTATGACAAAGCTTATATTTATGGGAAGTGCACCTGCATTTGCCTGGAGGAAGAAAGGAAAACAATTTTGAATAAACCCCCCTCAGTACACCTGACCAAGATTCAAACCTTGATCTCCCCATCATTGACAGTCTAGTCTACTGCAAGAGTGATGCCTTAGACCATGCGGTCACTGAAGCGGGTCTTATTAGTTATTATTTATTCCTCTGACATGTACTGGAATAATTGTTTGCACAATCCGGATTATTTTTTAACTCTAGAATTTAAAATTAAATTTAGATAGCCTCTTACTTTTCAAGCTACTTATATTGTTTGAACAAAGTAAACTGAATTGTATATCATTTTAATTAGTGCTCTTGAAGCAAGCCACACATCTAGAGCGAAACATTTTGCTGTGAATGGTAGCAAATTATAGAAGGGCCAATTCCTCTATTTATCAAATCTGAATCTCAAATTCAAATCTTGAATTTTCTTTCACATCTTGAATCCAAATTTGAATAGTCGAATCTTAAAAATCTACACTACAATAGCCACCAACAAATGCTATTTTCTTTTTCATTTCTATTACATCTTAAACAACAAAGAGAACACTTTTCCTTATTAAATTAATTATAGTAATACACTTTTCTTCTTTTTTGTGATTTTGTTACCCTACCAACATTACAAGTCCCTATAATTCCTCTTACCAACTGCTTAAGATTGTTATATTAAGTCAAGATCTTCATAATATTGTATTAAAGCTATACTCTTATGAGATTCTTACATACCTCAATTCTCCCGAATACTTTAGGATTCGGGGATTCGCAGGATCGAGGATTCGAGCAGCTCATCTCTACAACAAATCGAATCACTGTTTATAGGGCACTTTTAACATTTGTATAACTGGATATATCCATATAAGATTCCACCTCCAGAGTGTGCTTTGGTTAATTTAACATTTAAAAAGAATGTGAGTACCTATTTATAAATTTATTTTAAAAGAATATGAGGGATATTGAACTGCGTTTAAAATATGTACTCTTTACATGGTGAAATGGCCTAGTAAAGCTATAAGGTTGGATGGAGTAGAACTGAGAAAAGTACAGAATGTAAAATATTTTGGAAGTGTGATTGAGGCGAAGGATGGGAGTGGAGAGGATTTAATGAGGTGAGGACAGCAGGGAGAGTTGTTCTATAGATGTGTAAAAGACCTTTTATTAAGAAGAGAAGTACCCTTGAAGTGTAAGAAAGTGTTTTATGGGGCGTACTTTGTACCCGTTGTCACATATGCAACAGAAACATGGACATTGAATGTAAGATATACCGGTACTAGGAAACTGAAAGTCATGGGATTGAAGTTAGTGAGGAAGATGTTAGTATTCAAGAGGAGAAACAAGATTAGGAATGAAGTTATCCGGGAAAGAGTGGGGGTTCGAGGAGTAGATGAGATAGTAGAGGAAGCAAGACTGAGATGGTATGAACATTGAGGATGGAAAAGGAGGGAGTACCAAAGAGAAAGATGTAAATCAAGTATGAAGGAAAAATACCACCATGGAGACCAAGAAATAAATAAGAGGAGCAGATAACAAAGTGTGCAAGTGAGAGGAAAAAATGGTGGAAGGATATATGAAGATTAAGGCATTTTACTAAACTGACCCACCCACATGCTGGAAACAATTATTAATGATAATGGGTGTGCAACCACGTTGATGACTTAAGACGAAGCCAAATCAAATAATATGAAATATTTGCAAACCTGATTATAGATTTGGATACCTTAGTTAATTGTAAAATGGTGCAAATATTTACCATTTCGGAAATATTTATATTGCCTTTTTAGAAACTAAATATCATTTCAATGATGTTTTATTGCCAATTTTTTTAAATATAGCTCTGCCTAAACTGACAAATCAAGTTACTTGCTATTGCAACATGCACTTTAATTACAACAAATTTTTGTCATTTGAACGTACAAAAACAAAATAACAATTAAATTAAGAGGCAACCATTACCTCTTTGTCCAATGGCAGCAATGTAAAGTATGAACTGTGTTCTTCTTTTCATTGTAAAAGCCATATTGTGTTCGTCCCTTTTATATGTTTCTATCCACCTTCCCTGTACCTTCTTCCAAATATAATATAATTACCTCATAAAGCGAAAAGAGGTTTTCCTTATAGAGATAAATTAAATATAAATGTACATTTTAGCTTAGCTGTTAATATTTCTTGGCAAATCTTTGTATTTGTCAGAGAAGATCTTTTTTCATAGATCTACATCGAAACGGAAAAATTATCAAAGCAAAGTCAAAGTTTTCACCACCATTAAAAATAAGAAAAGATAACATTTTCCAAAAATACAACTAAAGATGAAATGAATTCACTTTTCCTTTATCTTTAATTTTTATTTTACCAACAAATTACAAATCTTTACTTTACATCCATTACATCCAGTCCCTGGCTATTAATTTATCACTGTAAAAGGGTAAAAGCACATTTCACCAATAATACATTTTTCGACCATGCTGAGAATTGAACTCGGGATCCTTAGCTCAGTACACAGACACACTACTGACCTAGCTAAGGTGATGACTAGAGAAACTATATATATCTAATATTATTATACTTATATAACTAATATTATTATACTTGAAGACATAAAACATGTAAATCGAGAAAAACTGATTTTTCAAAAAGGAAAAATCGCCAGAAACGTCAAGAGTTGAGGTTATTGTCTTTACTTTATTGGTATCAATAAGGGGCATCACACTAATTTCAAAGAATTGTGAGCTTCAGATGGGACAGGAACACAAATTCTCAGAGCTTGTATGAACAACAAGCAATTTTTATTCTGGTTTTGTTCTCTACGATTTGACATTAACGATACAAGATATGACAGAAGAAAAATAAATGAGCTAGTTTCTGTGTGGTCATTTTTGGATACATTTGTATAGAATTATAAGAATATGCATAGTATGGCTATTCATGTCACAATTAATGAGAAGCTGGAAACCTTTCATGGGCGCTGCAGTTTTGTTCCTTATATTCCGAACAAGCTTGCAAAATAACTTACGAGATTAAAAAAAAAACTTAATTTGTGACTCAAAATACATTTTTGTGAACAATTTGGGAGTGTATTGTGGCGAGCAAGAATTTGGCCCATATCTAGTGTTAAATAATTTAATTGACATTGTGATTAGATTGACATTAGACATTGAAGGAACAAATAAAAATTCTACAGTTGACAACTGGTATATCAATTATTTCTTGGCCAAATCTATTTTGCAAAATAAAATAACTTTTGTTGATACACTTAGAAAATACACAAAGAAGATTCCCAATGAATTTCAGGCAAATAAAAATTGAGAGGTGGGTTCATCCATTTTTGTGTTTCAGAAAAATATGACGATCTCATCCTATGTTTACAAGAAAAACATGGCTGTCATTCTGTTATTCATGATGCATCATTCAACATTTATCGATGATGACACTAAAAAACCAATTATAATAATTAATTACAACAAGCCAAAGGGAGGAATATACACCACGGATCAGAATGTGTAATGTGTAATGTATACGATGTTGCGTGTATTACACGATGATAGCCTACGAGAGTGTTTTATTCATTGATAAACACAGCTGGCATCAATGCACACATTTTATACTGTTCATTAACTCAAAATGTTACGGTCAGAAGAATATTTTCGAAAGTTATTTTTAATTACAATTAATTAATAACCTGCTCTAATCTTCTTGATTACCTGGCTATTCAGTAGAATTTGATTGAAATGTTATTCTAACAAATGTTTTATCAAAATTAAATCCAAACTTTCACTAACATACACTCGAAGTTCTCACTCGCCAGCACTCCAGTCTTACAACTTGAGAGTGACACGTTAGACCATGTGACCACCTATGCGGGTATCCATAATGTCATTTTTAGCTCCAGAATAACATTTGGTTCCTTAACTAACTATTTGATAGATTATATCTTCTTGAAATGAAAATCTAACTTTGTGTTGACAAGGAATTGAGACGGCCACCATGGACCTTCAGAAAGAGAATGAGGAGCGATTGTGGCAGGAGGGTATCCTGCGCCATGTTCCTGTGTTTGGATCTTTGGTCAACTGGTGGTCTCCTCCCGGCAAGGAGGGCGGCATCAAGGGTCGCAGTCTTAACCTGACAGCTGGTAAGTCTATTACTATACTTCAATTGTATTGTATTTGGAAGAAGGTACAGACATGAAAGGTGAATAGAAACATTTAAAATGGAACGAAAACGATATGGCTTTTACATTGAAAAGAAGAACACAGTTCACACTTCACTTTGCTGCCATTGGACAAAGAGGTTATGTATGCCTCTTGAAGAAAATCGATCGCTCTCACCCAATCCCCCGACCTAGATTTTATTTTATCAGAACGCATCAGGGGGGAGTGGGAAATGCACAACGAAACTTCCTGTCTAAGTGTTCTATCATTATTTATATATTTCCTTTTTCTCCCTTAAGTGTTATTTTAAGAAGTTGCATTGTGCGTTTCCTACTACCTCCCGATGATTTCCAATAGAATGAAATATAGGTCGGGGAATCGGGCAGTAACGATTGATTTCCTTGAAGAGGTTGCCATTATTATCCTTTTGTTCAGTGGCAGCAACGTAAAGTGTGAACTGTGTTCTTCTTTTCATTGTAAAAGTCATATCGCTTCAGTTCCCTTTTATCTGTCTCTATCCATCTTTCTTTACCTTCTTCTAAATATAATACAATTAACTCAAAAAGCAAAAAAGAGGTTTTCCTACTAGAGATATACTCCAATTTTCAAAGGAAAAGCCTGATCCTTTTGCTGACACTTTTGATAGAAATTATCAATACCTATAAAAAACACTGGTATATTAAAGAAATGTATTTGCATTTTCTAAAAGGCCCTTCCTATAAAATTTGTACTATAGCTATAATGATGGTGTACCTTAAAAATGAGGACACAAAGTTCTATGTCTCTTGTGGAGCAGTGTCTTGTCTACAGGTATCAATTTTATGTAGGTAATGAATCTGTGTGTTTCCTGCAGGAGTGGTAGAAAGCACAGAGAACATATACAGGTACCACATGCAGCTTCAGCAAGGAGCCAGTTCACCTCCAGGCAGTCGAAGCCCTCCTCAGCCGCAGGTTCAGACTCCAGTGGTACCACAACACTCCCGCTCTTCATCGCACAGCTCTCAGGGCACTCCTGTTGTTACCACAACAACAGTTTCTTAGCTACCAACTAATAGCAATTACAAAAATCCTCCACCGCTAGTACAAGTTTAGACACTTGTTCCTGTTGAAAATATGTTGATATATTTGTAAATTTAATGTTTGACTCAACAAGTTCTTGTTTGGGTTCCCATGCCTATGAGACCTTTAGTAATTACATATAAAAATATATCTTTTTCTCATAAGTCGATCCTACATAACTTACTATAACTATATTTTTTCTTACTGGAGAACCTATATTTTACTTTTGATGCAGTACAATGTTTTTTGTGAAAAGAATCTACCAGGAAAGAGACATAAGAACAAATAAGAGGTAACAACACACTGGATTTTATAAAGGAGGAGGAACTATATTCACATTTAACAAAGGAGGAGGAACTATATTCACATTTAACAAAGGAGGAGGAACTATATTCACATTTTACACTGCTACGACAGAAAAAAAGAGTGATGTTCTTTTTTTTTAATTAGGTCATTACTAATTAATCCTTCACCTAGGTTTGGTTGTTTCAGATCTCTTTAGGAGGGAGTATGAAATTGTGAAACGCAACTTCCCTAAAGAGAAAACAACTAAAAAACTAATCAAATAAATGGAGATAACCTAAATTTACATAGAATAGCTAAGAACATACATAAGTAGGTATATGCGAGAACCACTTTTTCAATTTGAGCCGATATCGAGACATGAGGAGAAGACGAGTAAACTTCCTTTGAAAGTAAAAAAATGTAAATTATGTTTATTAAAGTAAATATTTTGTTTATAGAGTGCTAAATTTCTCTAGACATTTGGGCTGGCGCTTGCGTTGGATTATATTTTAGTTAATTCAAACTCTAAAGATATACCTAGCTCATACACATTTTAAATGAAATAATTAATAAAATAGTGATAGTTGCAATTAATACCATTTAAAATTTAATTTTATACCTTAACACATTGCATACCAGCATGAAATTTCATGGTGAGCTCAGATACTGGACGAATTTATGATATTTTGAATTTTTACTGTGAAAATACTTGTTGACATATGCTCCTTTTTTTTCTGTATATAATAGAGTTATTTATGATCTTTCAGATAATATATGGACTTTATATTTCTTTATAAAACAATTTTTTTTTTAATCTTCATGTGGTAGTTTTTGTATATGAAACTTTTTTTCAAGTGTATATAGACCAAATAAAATTCTAAATTTTTTTTATTTATACACATTTTCTTACAAAAGCTGGTAAAAATGATCATAAATGAATTACAAAATACATAATGAACAAAAATTACATCATATAGTGAACAAAAATAACATTTCTGTCTAACAATAATTTGCTTTAGTATGGTAGAGAACAAAGCAATTTGGCATACATTACAGTTTTCACAGAACCATCTAGTTTCTTTTCTTACTCTTTTATCACATTATTTCTTTTGTTTGTCAGAACAAACCTTACACACTCTAGTAGGATTAGATTTTTTGTTGGTGGATTTTTTTTTATTTTTTTTGGAAGTGACAAGCAAATGAAAACTATTCATAAACAATTGTTTTGTTGTAAATAAACAAGCCAATACTAGGTCTAAGTATGTGTTATTAGTTTTATACATTTAAATACATATATAATACAGAAATATTACCTGACAGATCATTATAATTATCCATTTCATCAGCTTCAAGTTCTGAACCGGAATTATCTAATAATATTGATTCAATGTTGGAATCATCAAGCAAATTTACATTCGAGAAAGCCATTTTGTTACATATCAAAGATATGCTAGGAGAAAGTTGATGACATGTTTCGAAAAATAAAAAATAAAAATTCTCATATTATGAACAAGATATTTTCAAGTCTTGCACATCTCTAAAAATAAGGACACCATCAGCATGGAGGACAAATCCTAGATAATTAGGTAATGGCAAGGAAATCAATTGTCTGTTCCTAGTTCTCTTTCCTTTAGTTTCTTGCTTGGGGTAATTGTTTTAATTCTGTATAGTAAGAAATATTTTTTAAAGGCTAGTAATTTTTATTGGGATCGTGTTTTTTTAATTCACGGTCATAATCAATGTCTACAAAAAATAAATTTAAATTTAAATAAAATTATCTAAGAAAATATATATATTTCTACAGAGAATATATTTAAATTTAACTAAAACTATTTAAGAAAATAAATATTTTTTACATTTATCTTTTACTTCAAACTACTTTTCAATCTTACACTCAAATACTTAATGTGTTACCTTATTGTAATATATTTACTCTTAGTAAACAGAAGAATACCTTTAAAAAGTTGAAAGAAAAATCATTTATTGTAATTTACTAGAACTTGTGGGTTTGAGATTAATTATTTAATTACAAGTATGCATAGAAACATATTTTCAAACTCAAAGCAATAGTAAGTAACATTTTAACCACTAAGAAACTTGTTTATTTTTTAGAATATGATACTAAAAACATAAATATAAATAAATAAACATAAATTCAAAATATTTTGCAGGAAAATTACATTACTTCCAAAAATGTAATTTTTTATAAAATCACCAAAGTCATCTTTTAAGCTTGATTTTGTATCATTTGTATCAAAAGTCATCCCAATTTAACAAAAAATATGTATAAACTATGAGACAATCTGTTAACTGAACCTTTATATCAATAAAGTTTTGTTTCAGGTTTTTTGGTCATAAGTTTCACCAGTGTATAGATAGATTCATTAAAATTCCCACGTAGAGTAAGTTGTACAGTAGGCACATTTAATATACCAGTATGTGTTATCGCTTGATAATGTGATGATTTATTATTAGTATTTAAAATATTTAACGAAGGGAAAAATATGTTAGTATATTTATTTATATATATTACACTATTTATATTCATTCCGTTGTTGTGTTGTTTCATAGATAATTTGTTAAATGTAATAAATCTATTATTTGCAGCGGTTTATCTTGTGCAATGAAGCAAAAAAAAAATTGCAATTACCTAAGATGCAATTTTATGTTTCTATTGAGTCGCCAAAATATATGTCTGCCTTGGATATTTTTAGTTATTTCGCACCACTCTGAATTCCTGTGAAATCACAAAGGTAAACAGGATACCAGTGGTTTATTGTTCAATATAATCTGTTTTTTTAAATGCCTCGTAAACAACAATAAAAACTATATTAACACTATTAAATAGATAGGGCTGTGCAAAGCTTCGGCTTTGTTTCAAATATTTGTCAACTTTGATAGCAAAAAAATTCAAGATATATTATGTTCAAATTCCCACCCCCCTTTAACATGATAAACATATGTTGAAATTAAATAACATGTTTTAATATTAACGTAATTTATTATTTTTGGATGAAATGTGTACATTTTGGCAATAAAACATTTAAATATATTACATCATGGTCTGATGGGTCACTCTGGTGTTAGACTAGACTTCCGATAATAAGAAGATTGGGGTTTGAATCCTGGTCAGATGTACTAAGGGTGGTTTTCCCTAAATATTTTTCCACTCTCCCTCTATGCAAATGTGGGCACACTTCCTCTATATTCAACCTTCATCCCTAACTCACTAGTGTTATTAATACATATGCATATAACCTGACTTGATAGTAAGACTTGGTGCTAAAACATATATAAATATATATATAAAACATTTTTATCAAATATTTTATCGTTGATTTGTCTTTGCGAATATTTCATATATTCGATTCAACTCCACTGAAAATTGAAAAAGCGGTCTTTGCACACTGCGGAAAGTAGTCAATAACCTTGTGACTCACCTTATCTCTTTACATGATTGACATTTAGAGAAAACGCACCATTCCATACACCTGATGTTCAAATAAAATGTAAACCCCTTCCTACTTTACAGGTGTACCTTAGTTCTAAATATCTTCGTACATCTTTACTGTCGGACAGATTTACCTAGTCGTGAACATACTAGTGATGCGGTGTTGGCATCCCTGTTTATTTATTTTTTACGAAATTTCAAGAGGCTTAGATTATATTAAGACATAATGTACACTTCACTTAACCTGGAAGATAGCAAGCTTACATTGGCTTGTTTCCGTTATGTTGCAGCTTATACGATAGGGCCATAGTGAGTCCTGTCAAGCCAAGACTATAAGATTTTACTTTGATTATCATGAGTTTCTTTATTTGTAACAAGTTAGTTCATTGCTGTGTTGTTATTAGTATTATTTCTCCTTAACTCTAAAGATGGCTTGGATGGACATTCTGAACTCTTGATTTTAACTAATTATTTTAAAACTGATACAAAAGATTTAACTAAAGGTGTGGAAATAATGCTCATTTACTTTGAATGATTTTGAATTGAATATGAACATTTACAAATTCACACATTTCTAAACCTATTGAGTGAATAAAAATGTGTTGATTTAAAAAAATAATAAAAACCATATTTCCATCCCTTATTTTGGAATGTTCATCAAATTTGCTAATGACTATGAGATTAATTATCCACCTATTTTTTTGACAATTATATTAGTTTTTTAAAAACTTGTTATACTATTTTGTAGCCGAATTTTAATCCAATTAATATTTGACCATAAAGAATATGTAAAGATTTAAAAACGGATTTATTATATATAAAATAAAATACAGGAAAGGCGGATAGAAACATGATATAAATAAAAGGAAACGAATTTGTTTCCATCCATCTTTCCTGTAACTTATTCAAAATATAACAAAATGTACTTCAAAAAATCAAGCATTTGTGTGATTTCTTGATTATGTAAAAATAAAATTTTAAGTATCTTTCCAATAGATTCTTATAGAACACAAACTAAATTAATTATTAAAATATATATACAATATAAAATATGACGTTAAATAAATATTATAGAATTTGTATAAAATTGAAGTACAAGTAAGGTAAACACAATAACTCAATTACAAACACTTTAATATTTTAATGCCATATGGTATCTTCTTGAGGAAGTAGAGTCTGTTCCCCATAGATTTTTACTTGAATGACAGTTGAAAAATCATATGTTGAGGTTTTGGGTTGCCAACACTTGTAAAAGCTCACTGTTTTGCTATGCATGATAAGTTTTTTAATTACATGTTATATTTTACATTTAAAATAAGGTAAACTTAAGTTTTCTCACAATATTTCTTTGCTTTTATCATTTCTTTTTATCCAATCCGAAACAATATTTTAAACATAATTAAAGGTTCTTATTTTTTGTTTTGGATTGTTATCTATTTTCTAAAATGTGTAATATAGTGCATACATTAATACCTTTAAATACATGCTTTGTATTTACTTGGAAAAGAGGTAAAACTTGTCATTTATTTTTTATATATATATAAATTATTTATGATTGTTTTATCGGATTTTGAAATATTTTTATCCATTGCGTGGGTGCACCATTGTAAAGAACTTGTTTGCCTTATAATAAATCACATGGTTTAAATTCATCAGTCACCATTTTGAAGCTATATTTGTTAGAACTTTTGAGAAAGTGATGTGAATAATAATTTTTTTAAATGGAATAAAACGATAAATAAGCTTTGTGCCCGACCTCAAATAAATATAAATAATATTGGACTAAATTACTGTGGTTAACAATCACATTCATATATTACCATCTGTTTTCATTACAGTTATCCAAAGTGACAGATGTCAGTTGTTGGTGTAGGAATACATTTGATACTATTTCTAGTAACTTTTTGAGCTGTCATCCAAGTAAGCTCGAGTGGTGAATGTACTTTATATAATATAGCCAAGCCCTTGTATATTTTACACCAATAAAATTAATATTACTATATTAATATTTTACAAAGCTTCTTTATACACACACATGTTAAAAGTAGAGATAGGTCGAACCCTCAATTCTGTAAAAATTAATCATTTTAGTTAAAACAAAAAGATTTAAAATTTAATTTTAAGAAGTTGTGTTTGGAGATGCCACTGACAAATACTATTTTGTTTGTAATGCCTATTAAATCATAAATAACGAGAATGCTTTTTTTAGGTAAATCAATTATAATAATAGTCATCTTAGCTTTTGTGTTTGCCTACTGAGCTAAGGGTCCCGAGTTCGATTTTAAGCATGGCCAAAAATTTATCATTGATGAAAATATGTGTTTACCCTTTCAAATTGATAAATTGACGGCTGGGGACTTGATGTTGTGCCTGTAAAAATATATGACTTTAATAATAAATTGACTCACAGGCTGGAAACATTAATGGATGTAAATTATATTAATACCATTTTATTTTGTCATTTTTTGTGATTATTTCCCTACCCCCTCCAACTTCACAAGTGTATATATAACTTCTTTAACCGATTATTGATTAAAACTATAATTTAAAGTCAAGAACATCATAATCACTTTCGAAATACTTTTTTGGTATCTGTACGAACCTTGAATCTCTCGAATACCTTAGGATACAAGCATCCCATTATAGTTAAAAGTAAATGGTTAACTGGTTCTCACTGACAAACACATTTAAACATTGATTTTCGCCACCCGCTCGTGGTTTATCTCAGTAAACAAGATAAAACCAAGGGGACAATGACCTTACATGCCGCGCATCTTATTCCCTGGAGAATCCACTTGTGGTTGACCAAAACAAGTGTTTGTGTCATATTTGTTTCAACAGTTTCTACTCCAGCATTACACAGGTATGTTTGCCGGCTATCCCTATTACTTTCAACTACAATCTAGCTCAGTGCTTTACTCCTAACTATACTCTACAATTTTAGCTACATATTATATTTATAAGAAAAGAGATTAAATTTAATTAATCTTATGTTTCATTATTTCCTTTATTACATACTTAATTACATTGTTTCCTTACGGGGTAGGCAAGAAACTGTGAATATAGCTCAAAAAACCACTCTGTAGCTAATCCATCCTCACTAACTTTCTCCAGACCTTACTATCCTCGCATACTCCCTTCGCTTAAACAGCATCCATACACTGAGATATTCATCTACAACCTTTAACCATGTCTTACACGGCCTACCCTTCCTTTTAATCCACACGCTCTACCTTCATATATTTGCTTCATTTCATTATCCACACTCATCCTTTCAACATGCCCATACCAACATTTTTATATTTTTAGGATTAAAATCTAGGAAAAATGGTGCTGAACAGCTATATTAAATTAAACATAGAAAGGAGTATAGAAGGGCAAGGCCTATACACCTGAAAATTGTAGGCCTCGGCGTTCACAACAAAACACATAATTATGTAATATGTAATTATGTTGACTGCAGAATCTAAGCCTAAACCTTTTTGTGGGTTAATAAACAAGCGACAACAGAATCTAAGTGACCATGACCTACCTCTAGCCATGCTGCCATTGTCCAGTCTGTGTTTTACACTCTTCTCTTGAAGAAAGGGACAGATGGACCCTGAAAATTACATAGTTAATTAATTATGTGTTTTGTTGTGTTTTAATTGTGAACTTTGAGGACTACAGTTTTCTGTTAAGTGTGTAGGCCTTGCTCTTCTATCCTCCTTTCAATGTTTAGTTTAGGATTCACATTTTAAATACTTCTAGGGTTAATATTTGAAGTATTCAAAAATGTTAATACAATTATTTATGGAGTTAATTTTTCAATTATTCACACACCCCTAGTTTAACCCAAAAGCTATTTTTGTTCATATTTAATTAGTTTACTCATTTGATAAACACAATGAAATGTTTGGAATTATAGCTATACACCTAATATTCAATACACCTTTGTAATTAAGCTTATTGAATAAAATTTTTAAATAAATTCTTCAAAATGTGAATCTATTTCTTTTTTTTTTCTTACTATTATTAGAAAAATCTTAGTTTGGCTTTAGTGACCTAATTGATAGATTGAAAAAAATAAAGATGTTTTTCATTTGATATAACAAGCTATCATTTTGATCACATTTTCTTTTGTGATAACATTTTTCAAGAAGTATCAACTTTTTTTTTCAAACTATTTTAAATGCGTTGTGTAAGATAAATACCATTTAAGGCTCTTACCCTCAACAGATGTGGTCTCTATATTAAAAAAAAGTTTAGATTTTAGATAGGTCAAGATTTAAATTAAATTGATCAGAAATGCAACTAAAATGAGAGAACATCTCTAGCTTGAGCCAATTCCACCAAGTCTTGATTCTGTCAATATAATATAAAACATAAAACACAGAAATTATCAATTAATTTTAATTTAATTTAAAGCCAGTCCTTTTGAAATCTTCTCTGCTGTTTGCCTTGTTGAGTAGCTGGGAAAACAAACCCTGATTCAGGTTGACACGCTGCCTTCAAACACCGAAATGTATCACTTGGTTCTAAAACTCTACCAACACAATGACCGATGTCATTGGGATGTGTAGATATGTTTGATGGAATCTGCAACAATGCAATATAGAAAGGGACATTAATATATTAAATACATAGTATAATGTGATGAAATATGATAGTAGAAATTCAGAAACTTACCTCAATCGTAGTCGTGTTTGTACTAGTAGAAATGTCTTGGTCTGCTAATTTGTCCATCACATTTTTTCTTACAAAAATAGCATGAATCTCGCCTTCCACACTTCTCTTCATTTTGCTCACCGAGATTGAAGCTAGCTGTGCCGCGCTTGCGTAGTCAGTATTGTAGCGCAGGTGCGGTCAAGTTGGGAGAGTCGAATACGAGAGCTAAGGGGTGTTTGGGTGTATGACCAACTTACTACTCGTATTTCAATGCATTTACATTATGGGAAGATTCTGTTGGGTGAATGAGTAGCCACAGAAACCTGGACTCAATGTAGAGACTGGTCTTCAATTGCTGATTCCTTGAAAATATTTGCTTCCAATCTGAGAAGTGACTTTGAAGAAATAGAAGTTAAGGCAAAAAATTAAGCAAGCATGTGTTACCAACATCCACAGATACCAAGGCCGTAGCCAGGGAGGGGTTTTGGGGGTTCAAACCCCCCGAGAAATTTTATGAACAGAATATATATGGCTTTATTTATGGTTCAAACAATATTAAAATTAAGATACAAATACAAATTAGGGGGCTGTGTTACCATAAAAAGCACTTCAGAGAGCTTTTAGAGGTGTTAAATATTTTGAAATTTTTCTAGCCTTCAGCATTTTGGGGGTTATTTTACCATAAAAAAAACTTCACAGGGCTTCAAAAAGTGTTTAATATTTAGAAATTTTCCAAGCCTTTGGCAGTTAGTGAATTATTTTACCATGAAAAAAAACACTTCAGAGAGCTTCTAGAACTGTTTATAATTTAGAATTTGTTTCTAACTTCCAGCAATTGGGGAATGTGCCCACCAACCCCCCTCCCNTGGCTGGCTACGGCCTTGACAGATACCCAACGTTCCAAAGAGTATTCTGATGGAAAAGATGAACCGTCCACTGTTGTAACATTCCATGACAGTTTCAGGATTTCCTCATTCCTGTGTGTTGTTAAGAAGCTCGATATGGAACTTGAGAAGAGAGCTGCTTCCGACAAATGATTTGCCACAGTATTTGTGTTTATTTATAGTATAAGTAAAAAAAGAGCTCAAATTGAACGCTGATAAGTTGGTCCAACTACGAGGGGCGCTCCGAAACTAATGCCTCGTCTTTATTTCCACAGAAACTAAAACAGATAAAGGGAGCACAATAAGACAGTTAGATAGAACAAGTTTTCATCTAAAAAAACTATTTTTCCATATAGTCACCACCATCAGCTATGTATTTTCGCCAGCGATGAACAAGAGATGACATGCTATGCTCGAAAATATCTGCACCAGCGAAAGCGACCCACTTTTTTTGTACAGCAGTGACGACGGCATCACTTTCGGGAAAAAATTGCCCACGTAGTTCCTAGTTCATATTTCATTGACTCAAACAGATGGAAGTCAGAAGGTGCCAAATCCTGACTATATGGTGAGTGTGGTAGGACAGTCCAGACAAAAGTTGCAACCTCTTCAAACTGGTATGTGGTCTGGCATTATCTTGCTGCAATCGAAAGGTTGTCCTTTTCTCTGGCCTGACTCTGAAAATCGGGCCTTAAGCTTGGTAAGAATCACAATGTAGGGGTCAGAGTTTATGGTTTGTCCAGGTTCCAGAAAATCCTTACCTTACCTTAAAAGACAGTACACATCACATTACCCACAGATGACTGCGTCTTGAACTTTTTTTGGATGGGGAATTCGCATGTCACCACTCCATGGACTGTCGTTTTGATTCCGGTTCTTAGTGGTGATACAGCGTCTCGTCACTGGTGATGATGCAGTTCAGTAAACTGTCACCTTCAGCCTTGTGGTTCGGCAGGCCATGACATACTTGCATTCGGTGGTCTTTCTGTTCCTATGTGAGCAATCGGGGAACCACTTTGCAATATGCCAACGTTGACAACATGGTTTATAACGCATTGAAGCCAACATTCAGCTACGTACACAGTTCCCTGGTTTGTAGTGCGTCGATTCGCGCGAATGAGTTTATCAAGGTGTTCTTAAATTCGAGGGCTGACAGCTGTGCAGGACTGTCTTCAAACGTGGCTTAGAATGTCAATGGGTGCAATTTCTTCCACGTGAAAGAATTCAATGGCACACCTCTACTTCGTACGCACTTCCATGTCAGATGCCATTTTGTCAAACTGGTCCCCTGCTGCTAACACGGCAGCAAAAATTACATAATCTTGTCAGGAAGATTCATTCTCTGTTACCATACTACCTACATCCGCCCCTGACGTCATGAGCCAACATAATGAATTAGGGAGCATTAGTTTTGGAGAACAGTAATATGCAGCAAGAATCTACAGCCAGTTTTGAAGAGTGAAATATTACATCTCTCTTCTTTTCTCAGAGGACTTCAGATTGAAGATGGTGTTATTTTATTCACTTCACAGGAGATTTTGTGACGGTTATATAAAAGTGATATAATTGATGTATTCCCAAATGCATCATTTGCATTTCGCTTTTATTTGGCATTACCAATTTCAAATTGTGAAGTTGAAAGGTCATTTTCAAAACTGTATTTTGAAAGGAGCAAATTTCGGTCTACCATGACGTAAGGAAGATTAAACTAGATGGTGATTTCTTCAGAACATGACCTTATAAACAACATTTCAAATGCTTTAAGAAGGTGAAAAATTAATTTATTTCAAAGTGAGTTGATTAATAACATATAAAAGTGGTTTTGTTTATGTGTTGTGTAAACTGTAGCTCGATTTATTTTGTATTTATTTGTTTAAATGGAGACTTACTACTTTTGCAACTAAAAAGGATTTTTTTTTGCTAACTTAATTGGATTGATTGTTTGTGATTTTAATTTGATTGAGAGGGAGACATAATTACTTTAATGTGTGCGTAAATAGACATATTTGGTGAGATCCTACCTGCTGAAGATTCGATGAAGCAGTAACCCAAGTAGGCCTACCTGGGGTTGTGATGGGATGATCTTGGTGGATTGTGGTCAGACGCACAGTTACAGAAGTTAGGATGAGTACGGGGTACGTCCACCTTTAAGAAAAACACTTTGCGGACTAAAGAGAAAACGCGCGCCAAAACACAAGAGAGCAAACTTACCACCCTTACAAAAATAAATTAATGAAAAAAGGGTGGTAGACAGAAAAATGTGATAATTATATAAAATAATAATGAATTAATATGAGAAATATTTAATTAAGTAAACAATAATGAAATTTATATTAAAATAATAAAACATAAATAAATAAAGACTAAACAGTTTGCATTTAATAAAGTACAGTCATCTAATGGCTTACTCGATATTCTACCAAACATGATAAATTATTCATTAACATAGTTAGGCTACACATTCATATATTATACAGCTGGTTTAGTGCGAAAATTGAAACACTACTGTAGGCCTACAAAAGAGGGCATCAGATTTTAATTATTTTTTTTCCCCGAGCCTCACATTTCCTAAAAAAACGGCCCTGACTACGAAGGATAACTCTTTGACTCAGAGGAGTGAATGCGCACCCCGTAACCCCTGGTGATTATGTATAATGTGCTATTTATGTGTTCTCCAAGTATTTATCGGTGGCCGCTTGCTGTAGCCCACCTATCACTCTTATGTCAGACTAGATTCACACGTTCGCCGAAAACTAGCGCAGGACAGAAACATGGTCACGTGACGAGCTTTAAGCCAATCACAAGATTTCCGCCTCATCGGCGCGAGCTGTACCGCTAAAGTTCAACTCATTTCTACTTTGTTTGCTCTGCCTGAGATGTTCAGCGCAGGAGAACCAATCAAATATTAGAACCAACCATCTAAAATTAGTGCACATGCACATTTGACAACGCATGTCCTCTACAGCCAGAATAAAGCACACAGCTCCTTTGGCCGTTATGAGGAGATTTGAAATAACCCGTTAGTGTAAAGTGTGTTTATCGATGTATTGTATTGTGCCACGACACAGCGTTATAATTTGGAAACATCTATCGGGAGGATGATCTAAAATATATGTTTATCCACTAGAAAATAAAATATGTTGATAGTCAGCTGTTTTGAGTTTGCGTTGCAATGTATCATGGGTCAACATACAGAGAGTGAATTGCTGTGCCACTGAGGCAGATTCTATTCTCTATTTTCAGTGAAAGTGTGAATCAAGCTTTAGACTGGACTGTCTGCGAGCACGTTTAGAATCTAGTTCGGGTTTAATACAGGTATTTTCCTAGAGGGATCCCCACTTTCCCTCCATGCAAATGAAGGTACATTACCTCTAAAAGTCTAACTTCCTCATCCTTATTCCGTTAGTGTGATTAATGTGTAAGTGTAACCCGAACGAGTATAGAAATGCGATGAATAAAATTAAGAAAGAATCTAAAATATAAATCTTTAGGGAATTTCTCTTTAGTGGCATTTTTTAGAGACATACTTGTATACATGATTATTTAATATATTTTAAGACATAGACTGATCAATATCCGAGCGCTAATAATGGCAATGGACAGATGAAACGTGCTTATCATAAAAAAATTCCCTCCAGTTTTGCTCCTTTTCGTCAACAGCGACAGTTTTCCAAGGATACTCGTACCGGCACGACAGAAACCTGCGTGACCCTGCGAACCTCTCATCTGTGACTAAATACTCAATTTACAACGTCAACAAAAATAATATAGCCCGAGGTCAACTATACTTTTCCAAAATAAACCAGTAACTTCTAGGTGACGTAATAAATAAAAGTTTAAAATAGTAAATCAGAAAAATCAATAAATCGTGTCTAGAGCCGTTTTACACGAAGCAACTATCGACCGGCAACAATTACCGGTAAACTTTCGCTCTGTAAATGAAAAATCATTACCAACTTAACTAGAGTACCTACACGAAAAAATATGTCGATTATTAAAAATTCGGAGGACGAGGTTATTTTTTGTGGTTCCTTCAATCTAGAACAGACACACCATCCAGTCTCCGGCCGCCAGTTTATCACTGTGAGAGGGGACATCCACATATTTTCACCAATGATACATTTTTTTTGGCCATGCCAGGAATCGAACCCAGGACCCCTTGACTCAGTGGCAGACATGGTACCGACTGAGCTATGGAGTCAAACGATATAATTTTAACCACACATTAATTATCAGAATGTTCTTTCATTGTAATTGATGGCACTTTCAAGCTTTAATATAAAACAATGTAATCTAGATGTTTAATAATAATGATAAAAAAAGATGGAAATATGCTTGAAAAGGGTCGAGAGCTATGGGTGAAAATCCCTAATCACTTTACATAACTTATGATTAGATTAAATAAACCAAATGGTGACCTGGTGGTCTAGGGGTAAGGTGTCAGACTTCTGTGCTGAGGGTCCGGGTTCAATCCCAGGTCCCGGCACAGATTTATCTGATTGCCAAACCCTTCCTTCACCTCTGACAAGACGTGTATTAATCACAACTTGTGAATGTGAGGAATTCCAGGCCTCCACCGTGGTTCGGATTCCACGTTAAACTGTAGGTCCTCCATTTCATCTCACAATCACCCTACCATTACACATTAGCGTAAGTGCGTATAACCCGAACGGGTATTAAGACGCGGTGCTGCTGATGATAATAATAATAATAATAAATAAACCAAATAACTTTCCGTGCCACGAATAAAATTCAACAGGTGTTTGGAGGTTGTCACCACTTGGGTTACTGCCCGGCAATTGTTGCCATGTGAATGGCGATTAACCAAGAAGGTACCGGGTGAATGATAGTTGTCCTGACGGGAAACTGTAACACAAATCTACAATAGTGGACAACTTAGGAGCGACTGTTGATGGGGTGGGCAACTCTGTTGCTTCGTGTGAAACGGCTCTTAGATCTATAAGATCTATCTAGAATAATAATAATAATATTTAGCACCGCGTCTTACTACGCGTTCGGGTTATACGCTTAAGTACTAATTACGCTAATGGATTAGGAATTGGGAGGGTTGAATTTAGAGGAAGTGAACCCGCATTTGCGTGGAGGGAGAGTGGAAAACCATTTAGAAAAACCACCCCCCAGTTCACCCGACCGAGATTCGAACCTCGATCTCCCCGTCCTCAGCGGTCGAGCTCAACACGACTAGCGCGTTAGCCAACTACACCACCGAGGCGGGTATCTATCTAGAGATATATTAAGTGGCTCAATATGGAAAAGGTATTTGTTTAAAATTTTACTTCGCGGCTCTATAGCCTACAACTATAGAAATAAATCGATCGTTATGTTTCTAATCAGAAATGACTAAGATATTTTCCATCTTCTATCAATAACTATAAAACACGAAATAGAGAAGATATTCATGTATCCCAGATCGATCCAAAAACGTTGAGACATGATTAACTTTCAAACGGCTTAGGTTCACTATTTACTACACAAGTCACTCACTACTGGATACTGATTTATAGGAGCTATAGGTTTTTATTACAATTTGACCGACATCGGTGCGCACGCGGACTAACTGTCAAACTCAACTAGTCTGATTTATTGGTGAATGGGAAGTTGGAGTTTATATCCCTGTCGGGAGTAGGCTACTGATGGGGATTTCTCCTAAACGGTTTCCCACGCTCCCTCCACGCAAATGAAGGTTCATTTATTTTAAACTTGACTTCTCTCATCCATTTCTTGTTAGTGTTGTAAAATTCTTATAGCTAGGAGAGGTAACAAACGCCGAGGAAAAAACTAGGCCGTAAACATTTTATTACTTTAATAGCATACTACCCGTTTAAAAATCAACGACTTCATTTCTGGTCTTGTCATGTGTCCCATTGGCATTTATTGAATAATGATTGTGAATGGGAGTCATGATTAGTGTCACTCAATATCTAGAATACGTATTACAATTGAAGACTCTATAGTACAGAGGTAGGCAACTGGCGGACCGCGGTCTGAATCCGGACCGCGAAGGGCAGACACCTGGACTGCCAAAATATATTACTTTAATTCGCGGGATATGCCCATTACCATATTGGCCGTAACATAATGCGATGTTTTTTCCCTAAAAATGGCCTTCCGAAAACTACTCGTATTATATGAATTCCGCCAATCGGAATTCAAGTGCGCAGAGAAAGTGTATATTGGATTTTTGTTCCATCACCCCCCCCCACCCCCACCCATTCCACCTAATTGAAGTTTCCTTATCAAAATTGATTATAAAAAGCGTAAAGTTGGCAGTGAAAATAAAAAGTTTCTGACTGAATGGACCGAACTCTATTATTTTACGCTGCCTGAAAGGGCTGGGGCCATTCGAGTTTGCCTCATACGCAACCAAACCGTCGCTATTGTTAAAAGTGGCAACTTAAAGTGACACTACGAAACGACTCATGAGGCTTTTCATGAAAGTTTTCCTCCCGGCAGTACGGTGCGTAAAGACAAACTGCAGGCATGTCTGTCATCTTTAAAAAAAAAAAGCACTGCTGTACTAGTTCGGTGCATGGGCGAGAAATAAAAGTCAGCAGAAGCGGCGTTGTGTGTGTGTTGGACGCTTAATAAGCACCAGAAGCTATTTTCAGACTCTGAGATCGTAAAAGAATGTATGTTGGAAGTGGCCACGGCACTTTTTTGAAAAACAGAAGGACATTGTTGCCATTATTCCACTGTCAGCAAGAAGCAATTTAAAAAGAACAGAAATTTTGTCTGCTGGCAACAAAAGCAGCTTACTCGAACTTTTACAGAAGGCATCTTGTTATGCCGTTGCACTTGGCGAAGCTTGTGACATTGTTGATTCTGAACAAATGTCCGTTTTTGTGCGATTCTTTGACGTTGAAAGTGAAGTATTTAGGGATGAGTTGCTAGCAATATTGCCGTTTAAAGGCAAGACTCGCGGGGAAGATTTGTTCATTACTTTTGATCACCTCATGACAGAATCAAATATTAATTGTGATAAAATTATGTCCATTTCAACTGACGGTGCCCCAGCGATGAAAGGCAAAGAAAAGAGATTGGTAAAGAGAATCAGGGATAGAAATTATGGGATTCTGTCTTATCAGTGGATAATTCACCAAACATCTCTTTGTGAAACTTAGTGTTACATTGAAGGACGTAATGGACAGCTTGGTCAAGTTGATCGATTTTATAAGGTCACTTTCTGCTCTAAAGCACAGACAGTTCAAAGAGTTTTTTTTTATCTGAACGTGAGTCGGCGTATTTTGACTTACTGCAACACAACAATGTTCTTTTTCTGAGTAAGGGCCAAGTGATTGAACGTTTCTGGCAGAAAAGAGAATAAGTGGCCATATTCTTGGAAAACTTGAAGCAAGCAAGTACTTGGCGTTCCTAACAAATGAGTGCAATATGCTAGCTGTAGCTCTCCTAAAATACATCCTCAAATATTTAAATGGACCCAATATCAAGTTACAAGGGGACGGAACGTTAATATGTGATCTGATAAAAAGTGTGTCTGCTTTCCATCGCAAGCTGAATATATTTGAACAAGTTATTGTACGTGAAGAATTTATTCATTTTTCCAACAATGCTGGAACACAGAAAAAAGAATTCCGAAATAGACAATAGAAATTGTTTTCAAGTTTTGTATCAGATCTTAGGAAGGAATTTTCAACAAGATTCCAATAATTTGCAGATAGGAAGACTGTCTTCGTTTTTAAAAACTCCTTATGAAGTTTCTCCAGCGGTAGAATGGACTGATGTAGCTGCAAAGCTGTTCAATCTTTCGAAACCTTCATTTCAAATGGAGATGATCGACCTGCAAGAAGATATTTGCTTGAAAATGTATAAAACAGCATCTACTGAAGAATTTTGAGGTAAACATGTTTTGGATAAGTATGTAAATTGTAAAAAGCTAGCCATTAACCTGGCTACCATGTCTGGTTCAACACACATATGTGAGACCTCTTTATCAAAAATGAACTTTTTGAAGAACAAAAAATATTGTTCACGGTTAACGGATGCCCACCTTGAAGACACTCAGAGCATTATTTCTCTACGAGAGCAAAACTATAAAAAAAAAACTAGCCAAGGATCGGAATGTAATTTATCGCATTAATACTATTAACTTATATTTTTAAGAATGTTAACCTATAATTTTAGTTTAAGATCCAAGCAGCAAAAATAAAAATTAAAAATACGAACCTACATTTTAAGTTAATGTTTTAAGCAGGAAAAAGTTTAGAACGCCAAATAAAAATGGAAGCTTATTTAAATAAAGCTTTTGTCCTAAAATTATCTGAGGACTTATAAAATGCGTTTTTATATAAAACACTTTCCTTTTGGAAAATAAAAAAAATCGCATAAGGCGCATTTCAGAGTTTTCTTTTACCTTCGGACCTTGATATAATTTTTCAAAAGCAACCGGACCCCACTAGAAAATACATACTGACCCCTGCTGTAGTAGGTCAATTAGCCTATTTACTCAAATGAAAGTGTGAAACTGTTCATCAATTTGAAGATTTCACTACATACAAAACAAAATTTCCTTATCCTTGTTTGTTTTTTTGGGATTGCTCGCGCATGCGCCAAACTATCAACCCTAAAGTCAGCAGTTTATTATTTATATTCTATAACTCTCTGTTTGTTGGCTGGGGGCACCGTTTGAGCACTAGTTAACGTTGTTTGAACAGATCTAATGTTGAGAAAAATCTGTAAGTTAGCGTTTGTGTCACTGAGGGTAAGGTGAAAGTGGATGCTAACGTTCCGTTCCGTTGAGAACCAAAAAATCTATCTTCGTCAGCGGTGGAGTGACTGTAAATTTTTGGGATGAAGTTTTAAGGGTGGGGGAGGGGGCGGGTTAGCAGGGAGATAGTCCTCTCTGGCTATTATGAATGAAAACTGTAATTCAGGGACCGAACTAAACCTTTTGTTCATTTTTAAAGTTAACCTCAACTTTATTTAAGCACTAAGCTCATTTAGTTTATTTTAACAATGAATGGTGATCAGAGTTCAAATCCCGAATGGGTAAACAAAGGGTGCATCTTTCTAAATGGTTTAACTTTGTCCCTCCACAAAAATGTGGGAACATTTCCTCTGTTTTAGATATTATTCATAACTAACACACTAGTGTAATTAATAAAAATAAAAATATTAATTACACTAAGTGCCGAACTAATAGAACTCTACATGATGTCGAATATGAGTATTTGTTAATTACGGGTATAGCGTCGTCTACATATTATCTAAATTAAAAAATTACATCTGGACACGGGAATTGAGTTTGGGACCTACAAAATATGTTTTGATAGTTGTTATAAAACTAGTTCGTTACGTCTGAACAAAGGGGAGAAAATACAGTAGAAAAAAAATTGACGGGAAAGGACATAAAAAAGAGTGATTGAAAATGTAGGCCTATATGTGTGTTATGATTGTGGAGGGGGAAAGGGGAGGTGGAATATTGATGTAGATATTCTGTGCACAAATGCACATATTGTTAGTGTCCATCTGGACACGTCTGTAACCTGAACCAGCTAATACAGTACTGGCTCGCAAATTATATAACGTGATGACATTGTAGGTTGTCGATGCTTTTATTTTACTTTTTTTTATCGCCGTGTGTCTTACTACCTGTTCAGGTTATACGCCTTTGTACTAATTACTCTAACCTTAAATCTAGGGCAGACACAAAATCCATCCCCCGGCCGTCAATTAATCACTGTGAAAGGGTAAATCCACATTCCAACAATGATAAATTTCTCGGCCATGCCAGGGATCGAGCCTGGGACTATTAGCTTCGTAGGTGGACGCACTATCGACGGAACCAAGCTTCGTAATTTTCTAGAATGAAATATTTTTTTTAAGTTATATCCACAAACAAATTTATAGATTTTTTGTGCAAAAGGGCTAATTTGTTTTTTAAAAACGTTGGGGAGGGTGCACAGCATAAACTTTCTCGCTACTGTAAGTAAAAAAGAGATATTTACTTAAAACTCGTAAGATATTTTAAACGAGATAATAGACATTGTTGCACATTCTAACAAAGAGCATAAACGAAATAATATTCTGTTAGAGAAAAGAGAATATCACACCCACAGAGCATTACAGCAATTTTAAATTCAAACACCTCCGTAATGTAAATATTTATATATGTATATATTTATATGTATACATTATATAAGTGTATTATAAAATATATTATATAAGTGTATTGCATATATATATATATACACTTATATTTCGGAGAATGTTGGTTTTATCAAATATATTTCAAATAAAGATTTTTTTATTTAATATGCGTTCATTTTTCAAATCATAAGTTTTTCGTATCTCAAAGAGGTGCGGAGATGATAAAAATTGAAAGTTTCCTTAAGTGTAAATTAACCTCAAAGCTACTTTCATGAGGAAATGAGAACTTCCATTTTGTTTTAATATTAAACAATACATATATGCGAATTTTTATCGAGTTTAGTTTGATAAATCTATTTTTTCCCTTTCCACTCTTAAGTAAAAATAACTACCATTAATTTTAGGGTTGAATGAATTATTTAAAAAAACCTCAGAGAAACCTTATGAAAACCCTATATGTCAATTGGTAGAATAGTTTCGTCTCTAGTCAAAGATACAAACTGACCTTATTTCAAAAACACACTTTTTCGAATTCAGGGGGTCATGAAACGTCGACACCATCAAAATCTGAGCTTGATTTTTTTGACAATTACTATTTTTTATCGACCAGAAAGGTGCGAGAAGGTAAAAAGTAACATTATATATTAATATATTAACCTACAAATTTCATATCATGGCCAATATGACTAAACGGTAATCTATCTTTATTTATTTAACATATGCACGCTGAATTCTTTGTTCAAAGTCATTCTTAAACTAGCTTCTAATTTGTATCGCTAAATAGTTAATAGGTGGCTTACAGCGTCTTGGACTATTCATTTATTTAAAATATATTTGTTAATTCTAAGTTAAATGTGATCTTAACTTTAAAATTTAAATCTGGGAGTATAAAATATATTATGGAGAATAGAGTCCTTAAGAGATGAAATAGTTCTGCATTGACGGAGTTTTAGTTATAAAGGCCTAAATAATAATTTTACAACCATTCAAGAGATCAATATTTTGGAACAGATAAATCCGTTCACGAAGGTGCACTTAATTTTTTCTCAATATAGTTGAGAAATGTGTACATGGTAATCGAACCCGGACCCTTGTGCTTGGTGCACTAAAGCTTCATCAGTGAGCTACCTACTCAGTATTTGAACAATGCTAAAAAGTACTTATTAGTCATACTTTAAAGCAGATTTGGTGAAAGACGTGTGGCAGGACATGGCTCGTTAATAGCTACAGTATCATATTATAGACAATAATTATTTACTACAAACTATATTCAAGAAACTATTATGGTAAATGTTTACGCAATTAATTGAAGGTTCATTGAAATAATATTTATTTCAATTAATAAACCTCCTCAAGTACTTCTAACACTCCAAATATGAAATCTTTGCATCATTTGGTTTTTCTAAAAATTGTTGCATTAGATGCCAAAATTTCACACTTTGAGTAAACCCTGTGCTTAAAATATACATTTAATTTATATTTAATACATTGACCCAAGTTTGGTTTAAGAAGAACTTCTAATATATATATATATATATATATAAAATTATATTATTAATTATATATATATATAAAATTATATTATTAATTTTGGGTCATACATCCTTAAGAACACTGTTTGGTGGGGTTAGCCTACTTATATTTATACAACCTCGAAATCTCATGAGGGCAATTGCCCCCCAGCAAACACCCCTGCCTCTATCCTTTAATCTATCAAATGTGACTAAAAATGTACCATTACGTCTCCTATGTGAGACTATAAAACTATATTTTTCAAATCCATTTGGTAATAGACTATTGTACCACCCGCAACGATATTCGCGTAAGTCTCGGGTTGGACTGGATCACCGGTAACGAGGAGATCGGGGTTCGAATCTCGGTCGGGTGTTCTAAGTTTAAGAAAAAATAGTTTCTCGTTCTCACTCCAAACAAATGCGGTTGTATTTATTCTTACACTCTACCTTACACATTCCTACTCCATTAGCGTGGTTAAAGTATGCGTGTAGATTGAATGGGTACTAAGACGCGGTGGAAGAACAACAAAACTTTCTCATGTGTCGAACAAAAGCAGTGTTGCCGTGTTTCCCATACAACTATGTATTGTTCCCGGACAGTTATAAAAAGTCGCCCACTGTTTGTCTGTCCTGGATATTTTCCCTTGATAAAGAGATGCTAAATGGCGGCCGGAAGTGACAGGGGACGTTGTAACAAGTTCAACCTCTGTTAGAGGAGTGTTAACTTGAGCACTAATTGCCTCTGAGGTCCATTATCTAGTTCACCTATTCTTTCAAAGACTCTATACATGGGCTCAAACGGTTATAGTACGCTTTGTTTGAATGTAAGAAGCATAGTTTTCTTTGTTATTTAACATTATTAAAATACATTATTTAAAAATAATTGACACACCAAGAATACGGACAAACCAATATTAGTATTTCGGCCCCCAACACCCTTTCTTACCCGGTAATTAGATTGTGTTCTAAAATACCGTATTCACGATTATACCATCTGTATCCATGGTCCTTTTAGATCCCTATTCTATTATCTTGTTCCTATTTACATTCCTACTCATTAAACACATTCCCATATACATTAAATAATTTATTTTAACAATATTACACATCCAACTTTACCGAACCTATTATTTTTGGACGCATTGAAGGAAAGGTTTTGTTAAGTTGTGATGGTTTTTAACTATAAACATACTAGTTATTGCGCACTAAAATACCTTTGTTGCCATCTTTAAACTATTCCATTCTTATTGTTTTGTGTTTTACAAGATTGATGGGTGTCAATTTGCTTTGTGTAAATTCATCAGAAAACATTCAAGAAATTTTCAAACAACTTTGGTCAGTTCGTTATTCTTGTTATGTAGAAAAATTCATAAACAAATAGCTCGACGAATTTTAGCTATGGAATAATGTTTCTATTTACAATTATTGTTTGAGTAATATTATTGTTCAGTGCTCTACAATAGCCTATTTATGAAACACGAGAGCAAAGTAATCACATTATTTTCTGTGAAACGTATAGAGAGCATGGTTGAAATTGAATAAACATGAATATTTTTCTAAAATTTGGGTATTATTGGTCCAGTAGGTTGCAGTATAGGCGACGCTAGCGCTTAGATATTGGGAGGTGGGGGGAATAATGAACCCATTTTTACTTTAAGCTAGAAAATAAAAACATATTTCGTACCAGATAAATAAATCAAATAATATAACAAAATTAATTCTATAAGTTATATATACAAAATGTATTGTAATCATCCACACATTGCTTCAAACATGGATTTTCAATTTTCTGAATTATACAGAGTGGGCGGAAACAATTAGACTATCTACGATAGCCCGCGATATCAAAAAGGTTGTGGATCCCTGATTTAGACCATGCAACCACAAAAGTGGGTGACAAAATTGTCTAATCTATTAACTAACCAAAGTAATTAAATTAATCAAACAATTAGTGATTAATTGCTGATGGTCCATTATGTATCTTTTAACCGGTAGAAGGGAAAAAAAGCAAGCTTGTTCTTTGTGTGATGATCTCACAACTATCCACGTGTAAAATCTTTTTGTCTCTTTTTGCACTTATTTTATTTAATAACTATCTAAAGGTGTTCATCCTTCATCATTATTGCTATACAGGTTTCTGGTGCTCTATCATATCCATACGAGGGACAGAGATCAAAATAATTTATTTGTTTTTTCACAAAACTATACAACAAATAGTTTTAGCTTTAAATTAGAAAATATAAAGTAGGTACTAAATGAATGACACAAATAATATAATGGAATTTATTCTATATAGTGATATAAAAAAAAGCCATTTTATTCTGCTACACATTGCTCCAAACGTGTATTCTCAATTTTCTGAATGAAACAATTTCGTGTTTCTTTAACGGTATTAACAGTATCCCATTTGATATCCGTCCCCAACATCCCCCACCCCCTTGCCATCCACCATTCCACCCGCTACTGCAGTGGCTCTTAATTTTATTTGGGTCACAGACCCCTTTGAAAATTTGACAAAGGCCATAAAAAAAAGTGCACGTAAATACACTAATACAAAATTACAATTAAAAACAAATGCCTCGTTGACAAATCCATACGCGTAGCTGTCAGCAAAATTTTGTGACCACAGTAATGATTAGCAAGGTAGCTTTTTTTTAAGTAACAACTATTATTATTATTACTATTATTATTATTATTATTATTATTATTATTATTATTATTATTATTATTATTATTATATGTTCTGTCTAACAACAGGTCTATTCCTTTTGTCAGTGAACTTAGACCTCCAATGCATCCTGTTCTCTACCTCCTCCTTCAGCTCCCAAAATTTTCTTCTTTCCTTCATGTCATCCAATATTTGATTCCTGCTTCTTCCTGAGCTTCTCTTTCCCTCAACCTTTTCTTCTATGACGTCGTTCAGAAGACAGTTCCTCCTGAGGATGAGTCCGATATAGTTTGCTTTGCTCCGAAGAATCACATCCAAAATGGTTCTCTTCTCACCCACTCTTCCTAAGAGCTCTTCATTTGTCACCTTGTCTACCCACTGATCTTCTCAAGTCTTCTCCAACATCCTATTTCAAAACTCTCCAAGTATTTATTTTCCATCTTCCTAAGAGTCCAAGTTTCTGCTCCATACAATTCGATGCTCCAAATGTTTTTTGCACCCGGTCCACGGATTCCCTAAAGCTCATTCACGGACCCCCTAGTGGTCCATCTGTAGTTCACAATTTACGAACCGAACCCTGCGCTACTGAGATGAAGGATTAATGGTGTATTAGTAGATTTAAGGGATTAGAAACTTATTTTAGTTCACTTAATTTTAATTTTTGAAAATAAATTATTCCCATTACTTCTCAGAAATGTGTGGTCAGAAAGATAGTTATGTGAAATGTTTTCCATTAGTTTCGAAGTTGTTTAGTTGGATTTATTTTCAACATGTCTTACTACACATCTGGGCTATACGTGTTTTATTTACGCTAGTGGAGTAAGGATGAGGAAACTTAAACTTTTAGGAAATGTATCCCAATTCTCATGGAGGGAGAGTGTAAAACAATCTTGGAAAAAACAAGAGATGGATTGAAACCTATATTCCTCAAATCTGAATCTTAAATTTTCTTTAGAATCTCGAATATAAATTCTAATCCTCGA
This sequence comes from Timema genevievae, assembly GCA_902155825.1. Classification (NCBI taxonomy): domain Eukaryota; kingdom Metazoa; phylum Arthropoda; class Insecta; order Phasmatodea; family Timematidae; genus Timema; species Timema genevievae. The sequence continues at coordinate 65,948 of CABFWO010002589.1, forward strand.
ATCTTAAAAAATGTACTATTTTGGTTAAAAGGAAAATATTTAAAGTAAAATTTTAAAAGGGTTGTTTAAAAAGCTTGGTGCCACCGACAAATGCTATTAACTTGTCATATACCTCACGTCATAAACAACAAAGGGAAAATTTATTTAGTAAATTAACGATGTCGTCTACTTAGAGATTTCCAAGCTATTTTGCGAAGCGGGTTGCATTTTAACTTGAAGCACTTAATCACTCTAAGCCAGCGGTTCCCAAACTGTGGTACGCGTACCACCAGTGGTACGTACAATTATTATTCCCGATGGTACACATTGTAAAGCCAAGCAAAACAAGAACATTTAAGTCTGAAAAAGATAAGACCTCGTTAAATCTTATAAATATATTCAGACCATGTTTAACCAAAATAAAACAGATTCAAACAGTGGTGTAAGGGTGGTAACGTTTATTCAAGGTCAGACAGCGGGTGTAGTCACGCAGTATAATTTATGTTACTAGTTATTATATTCCTGGGCATTACTAAAAATGTATCGAAACATCATTATATTAGTGATACTCCAAATTACGAGAATTGTTGGGTGATACGTCAGTCAAAAAGTTTGGGAACTGCTGCTCTAAGCGCTATCACACTTGACACTACTGTACGAAATAGCAAAATAGGGAATAAAATGAACAGTTCACCCCTACGAGGCCTCCTGTTTGTAGGTGATAAACATGCTCCTCTTCCTTTGACGAGTTTACATACTCACTTTACTAGTTGCCTTGAATACATTGACTGGCTTTTTAAAATTACCTTTTCTTTTTCTTGCTTCCTATTTTAGATAGACATATTATTCCAAGGACATTTTTAATCTTCATCCTGGCAGGAAAATTCCTTCAGGTCATTTTTGTAACCAAGCCATCCATATAACATAAGTTGTAGATAATTTATAAAAAAACATTTTTACAAAAAGCTACTTCAGATAAAATATAATACTGTTGTGACACTGTAGGAATATTTTTATAATTATTTAAGAATTCGGGTTTTTTGTTTCGACGTTATATTTTTAAAACTCGCTGAGGAAACGTAAATTCATTAAAATGGGAGATCCTATCTTGACCGGCCGTGACGTCACAGGTAGGCAACTTCCTTAATAAAATTAATACAATGTTGTTGTTTTTTTTCGTGATTTTGTTACTCTCCCAACTACACAAGTCTATATAATTCATTTTACCAATCGCTTAAAATTGTTATATCATGTCAATGTCTTCATAATTGTATTCGAGATATTATATTTTTGTATTGAGGAACGAACGCTCCATCTATATTAAAAATATATGTATATCCAGCTGTAACTCGAACCCTGACCTCCATCTATCAAGTAAAACTAGACTAGATTAGGGTGACATCCAGCCTTCACACCCACTGATGCGGGCGAACATTACAGCATCTGTTACAGGAAAGGTGGAAACGAACATTCGAGAAAATTATTATTACCTTAGTAATATTGAATTTACATCCAATTCTGTTTTTAGCCTGTGGTCAGTTTTATTCAAGCCATATATTTTCCACTACCAACCTGCTAGGACTGTCATAGCTTTATATAGCTTATAATCTAACTTAAGACTAAGACAGGCGCAACATCCAGTATCCAGCCATTAATTTATCACTATGAAAGGGTCAACACATATTTTCATCAATTATAGATTACCGGCCATGCCAGGAATCGAAACCGGAACCCTTAGCTCAGTGGACAGACACGCTACCGACTGAGCTAAAGTGTCGGACCGTGATAGTATATTATCGATGGTTATTTCATAATAAGTTGACAATAGTTACTTCCAGCCAATGTTTGTAATAAAGAACCTTCTGCTGTCACCACCTCTCCTACCGTAGATAGGATATAGTTGTTGTTTGTTGAATATTGTAATAATTTAGGACTAAGTGCATTATTGTCCTTGGCTTTTTGTATACCTTTTGATTATCAACCTAAAATAACAACTTTCCTAACCTCTTGAGGAAGCCCTCGCGCTAATCAATTTGACATACATCCCGTGTCGCTAATACGTATTGTAAACTGAATCAAGGTTATCCAAACCGACTGTTGACTTCTTCCAACGCTTGGATTGGGTTCCGAACATCGCTGACTAACGAGCCACCCACTAGAATTGACCCCAATAACGCCGCGAAGAAGACAGACATGATGTTATAACTATAGTTACTAAGATCCAACCAGACGTAAAAGAACAGTATTTTACGATCATCGGGTGTGGTCTTCCTACATGCTTGTAAATACATATCTCAGTTTTACACAACACAGGAAGCGTATTTCTTTACGTTGGTTTGTGAAATTTTTAGCTCCCTATTTTACAATTTTTAAATTTTCAAATTTAAAAACGCTCATTTTTTTCCTGTTATTTTGGGTAGTTCCTTTACCTTTCTTTCAAATTAAAATGTCCTACCAAAAAGTGGGTATTTTTCCCTATAATTTTTGGAAATACCTCCACCACTCCCCTTCCCCCTCTCCCTCCCTCCCCTTCGTTTCACCGACCCTTGTTGCGAAATTTAATATATTTTCAGGCTCTTATAGTTATTCGGGGCTCATGTATCATAATTAGAGATAGGGTAAAATAGCATTAATTTTCAGTTTTTTTAGCATTAATTATTGGAAATTTAGCGTTTTGTGGCATAATTTGCATTTTGTAGCAAAATAGGTAAAAATGTCTTTCGTCAATGTTTTTAGGGCCTATACAAAGGATTTATGATAAAATCAACGACTAACGGAATGTGGCGATTAGCCGGATGGGCTGTGGAAGGCACAGGATGCAAGTAAAACCCGAGCTGAAGCACACAGACGAGTGAAACTCAATGATTTTTTAATCACTTATTTCCGCTGAAAAACATCGTTTTATAGAAATTCTCAGCATTTTATTTAAATGCACAGCATTTTCAGGGAATTCGCGTCTATTTCGCTAAATAGGATAATTTAGCTAAAATACTCTCAAAATCACGTTTTTCGCGTTAATTCGCGAAATAAAAATTGCTTTAAACACTTTCAAATGCCATGAAACGCAAAGAAAACTTATAAATACCCTATTTTCAACCATTTTTTTTTCTTTTCGCGTTTTTCGCAAAAGCGAATTTACCCTATCTCTAATCATAAATCATACCATGTAAGATCATACATAATATGTTGATTTGTTGTTTCTTTTGGCGGTCAAAACTTTCACAGCAAACAATTTGTTTTTAACAGTTTTTTTTTCTTTTAACCCCCTTTACATTTTACATTATTGAAACAAGAACTTATGAAAATAACAATTTTAATGTTTCATTTTTTGTGCGTTTGTGGTTCACTTATTAACTTTTTTTTTGCAAACAAGAACTTCTAAAAAGCTGCGTTCTTTTCACAAATTAAGATGAAGACCAGACAAAATTAAGGAAGTTGATGACGTCATACAAAGCGTCTTCTGTGGTATTGTTGCGCATGTGTTTACAGAATGAAAACATTTTACTTTGAAATTAATATTTTTATGGCTCTTTCTCTAAGTTCTGAAAACAACATTGATTTATTTGGTGGCCAATTTTAACACGATACAAGTGTGAATGTAATACTTTTTAATTTATTATTTCACCTACTCTTGTTATCACAACCGCGAAACAAAAAACAAAAGAGTTCTATTAATATATTTTGTTCTTTCAATAAGTTACGAAAAAGCCAATTACACAGCAAGCCTTAAGATAGAATTATTAGAAGCGTTTATTAAACTTTTGATTGATAATATGGTATTACTAAGCAAATAATAACATTTTCCACATCAGTGACTTTCAACCGATGTTTGCAAAATAAACTCTGTTAGCTGTCACTACACCCCTACCCGCCTACCGTAGATGGATCTTATTAGACCACACAGCACGTCATGTCACTGGACACCACCTGGTGCAACCTTGAACTAATCCCTGGTGCAGTAAACAACACGGAATGGCCGCCATTGTGTGTTCACGTAGGAAAAACACGCAATAACTTCCATCTGCCATCAGCATGCTGTACAACTTCCGGAATGGGAGCAGCTTATAGCATGTAAACTAACTTGGGCTCTGTTGCCCACTCTCCGGCCAGATACAACAATATATTACAACGCTTTCACTTTATCGATAGTCTCATTTCTTGAATGGTCCTTTCTCTGAAGTTTCAGTCTTTCGTTGATTCTTCGTCCGATCCTTTGTTTATCCGTTAGCGGCTGACACCCTCCCCCCAGGGGTGGACATCGAATGAGGGTTCGATGTTTCCGCTATCGATGTTTTTGTGCCGACGCGCAAGGAACTGATATTTATATTTATATTTATATTCATACAAAATCAGTTTACAACATATTGTAATTTTTCTAATTATTGAACTGAAAACTTACGTTAATTTCACAATTATTGGTGATGTGATATTTTATGAAAAACACTTTTTGATTAATATATTAAAATTACACTTTAGCTACACTTATTTACCGGCTTCGGTGGTCGCATGGTCTAAGGTGCTGCACCAGCAATAGACTAGACTGCCAATTACGGGGAGATCGTGGTTTGACCCCGGTTGGGTGTACTGAGGGTGGTTTTCCCTAAATTGTTTCCCACTCTCGCTCTCTCTCCATTTAAATGCGGGTACACTTTCTCTAAATTCAACCTTCCTAATCCCTAACACATTAGTGTAATTAATACTTAAGCGTAGAACCCGAATGGTTAGTAAGACGCGGTGCTAAAAAAATCACCAATGTTTGTTTATATTTTTTTGTTTCATAACATTGATGTTTTGCAGACGATGTTTTTTATTGGATGTCCGATGTCCATCCCTACAACTACGGAAGAAGAAGGGAGGGAGCGAGTATAAGCTTGGGGTGGGAGTGTGGGGGTCGCGAGTTACGGCCGGTATTTTTGCAGTTTTTATAACAAAGCATTTTTTTTTTACAAAATAAATCAAATATTTCTCCAGTACAAAAAAAAAAGTTTAATTTTCTTCACGTGTTGATATCAACAGTTGTTGAATATCTGTCAAGGGTGTCCTGGAATTTATTGACAACCTTTTCTGTTCACTTAAAGAGCTTCTCATCCAATGCCACTATGCTCATGTTATATATTCAACAACTGTTGATATCACCACGTGAAAAAAATAAACTCAATGTTTCTACTGGAGCAATATTTGATTTCTTTTGACCAAAAACATGTTTTTCTATAAAAACTGCAAAAACACTGCCCATAATTAGCATTCCCTACATCCCCATCTTAAGATGAAAAGGAAGACAGCTCATTTGTTACATTATTTTGTTTTTATTATAATATAGCCTATACCAGAGCGCGGTTATATTATAGTAATAAAACTGACAGTTGTATATTTTACAACACAAACACGCTATTATACAAACATGTGCAGCTCCAATTTGTAATAATATTACAAACATAACCTAAGATCACGTCACCCGTCAGAAAGATCCGTTCAAGGTTAGCTAACGCGCTAGTCGTATTGAGCTCGACTTCCGAGGACGGGAAGATCGAGGTTCAAATCTCGGTCGGGTGAACTGGGGAGGGGGGGTCCTAAATGGTTTTCCACTTTCCCTCCACGCAAATGCGGGTTCACTTCCTCTAAATTCAATCTTCCCCATTCCTAACCCATTAGCGTAATTAGTACTTAAGCGTATAACTTAAACGGGTAGTAAGACGCGGTGCTAAAATAAATAGAATAAATAACTAACAGAATTTAAAGAAGTCGTTTCTTTATTTTTCAAAAAGGTTTCTTGTTTTTTTAATTACTCTACATTAATTATTGATGAATTGAAGCATATCGATCGCTTTCTAACTATTGTTTTGGATGACTTTATGTCGTCACATTCATAATTAGAGCTTAGATGCAACACATGAGAGAATAAATGAGAAAGAATGATAGCAAGGATTGTTGAAAGGAGATGTAAATAAATACAACACAATAGGCCTACTGAGAAGTAAACACACCTATCATTTAGTTCTGCTTTTTCGTGTATGTGATATATAGGGTGGGGCCTAAACAATTAGACGATTAGTAACTTGAAAATTAACACTTTAATTAAAACGTAAATATTCACTAGCTAAATAAAAGCAAACTACATACTAAACATTTCTCCTTTTTGAAGATGATGTCACTCAAGTTGAGCTCCCCCGGACGTCAGGCAAACCTCAGCACTTGTCCTTCACTTTCATCAGCAGAGATCGTCTAATTGTTTCCGCCCCACCCTGTATGAAGAGAGGCTTATGACCACAATCATGTAGATACTAATATTTTAGCATATAAACCAAAGCATTAAAGGAATCACTAATTTGTGGGGTAGAGAGATTAATTGTAAAACAGGAACCATAAGTTTGATTACCGATGTATTTTCAAAATATGTTGTATCTTTATAAAAATAATTCCTTGACCATCAGTTTGTTCTCTTATTTTCTTGAGCTGAGTTCATGTAAGGTACATCAGGCAAAGCCGTAGCTAAAGTAGCTTACAGTCCAATTTCCATAGGAAGAACCTTATCTGATAGGTGGAAAAGTTACTATACCTTTGACTATCTTATGAATGTACATATGAAGCACCTTTTAGAAAACACAAACATATTTTTCTCCGGTCAACCTTGATAACATTTTATTATATTATTAGTGTTATTTTATAGGTATTGATATTATCAATCAAACGTGACCACTGTAGATCATATGATTTGACGTATAAATATATGAAATGAGATCTAGTGTTTTTCTAGCTGTCAAAAAATTAGGGTATAGATCATCTTTCACGTATTCATACGTCAAGTCAGGTGATATGGAGCTGTTACTTTTAATAAATTTTAATAAAACCTATAAAATAACACTAACAATATGATTTACCTGTTATCATTGATTACTGCAAATAAATATGTTAACGTAATGTTAATGTATACTATCGGTGTATCGAGTAATCAATAAATGGTTTTAAAATAAGACTAAATCCTGAATCTATTATTAGATTGAAAACTCCCATCTTTAGTTCAAGGAAACATAAATGGTATCAGATTTGTGAATTGAGAGTAATTAACTTATCTCAGAACTGATCTCCGGAAATTGATCAAATACAGCGGAACCCCATTGTCCTCCACTTTACTCATCCTATCGACTAGTGGAGTCTACATCACTCTAATATTCTGCTTGGTAACTTGACTCTTAAGTCCATACCGGGAAGAGAATACAATCCCAACACAATGAGCAGTGATAATAATCATTCGGGACTGCCACCAGAGTGCATTAATATTAAAATAATATTGTTCTCTGACGCACTGGAACAGAAAGGCACGTCTTCTTTAATAAGTGGCACTAAGTAGTCGCTCCCAGCCATTCGTGGCCTCCACTTGAGTCAGTTTATTCTTGTCTTGATGTAATAAGTGTTGTGATGAGTCGAAATAGTGACGTCATCGGGATGAAACATTGCTTGACCTTGAACACATACTCGTTACCTGTTTCGCCTACTCTGGCGGCGACATGCCAGCCAGCTTCTTGTGGGAATCTCAATGGATAAAATACTTTGTTAATTTATCAACCATTGACAGATTTTGTCCCCTCACCCCTTTGACCTTTCTACTACAAATAAAACAAAAGATGTGTCTTATATGAGTTTACATTTTCAGTCCGAACCCCAAATGGAGAATAAGAAGCGGTGCAGGAAAATAAGAGTTATAGGAATTTTCGAATAGATTATTATTCAGGTGTAATGGAAGGGGTTGCGAGAAAAGGCCATTGTTTTTTCAGTTTTTATGGCAAAATATCTTTTTGGCCAAAATAAATAAAATATTGTTTCAGTACAAATATAAAAAAAGTTTAATTTTCTTCACGTGGTGATATCAACAGTTGTTGAATATCTGTCAAGGGTGTCCTGGAATTTATTGACAACCTTTTCTGTTCATTTAAAATGTTTGTCATCTAATGCCGCTGTGCTCATGACAGATATTCAACAACTGTTGATATCACCACGTGAAGAAAATAAACTCAATGTTTCTACTGGAGCAATATTTTATTTGTTTTAGCAAAAAAAAAAAGTTTTGCTATTAAAACTGCAAAAACATTGGCCTTGCCTCACCCCCTTCCATCCCTCTTTACGAAGTAAATTTGATTAACTCTTTATTTTTTATAATATTGTGTAAACATAGGTAATTAAGAAAAAATGCCATTAAAGCAATCAGATGTATAGACAAAAAAAGAAGCTAACGTACAGTAAATAGCTGATAGAAGACCGCGGGACCCTTGATAAGTTTATGAGTCGGTCCGGGCCCAGAAAGGTTGTCGACCCTGGAATAAGACAATCGCAATATCTCAAAGGTTGTCGACCCTGGAATAAGACAATCGCAATATCTCGCACAGCCTCTTCAGCGCGACTTGAAAAAACTTCAGCTTTCCTTTTCCTTCGCGACATCAGCTTGGGAGAGCTAACAAAACCAACCGACTCGATCAGTGAGCATGCGCCGTCAAAGTGCGATACTAGCAGACAGCTGCATCAACTGTTGTAGAATTATTTAAATGAAAAACACGTGTGTAATTCTTGTTCTGTTTTGATTTGTTTTAAGACACGAAACACCGTGTCTTACTACCCGTCCGGGTTGTACTCCTATGTACTTATTACGCTAATGGATCAGGGATGAGGAAGTGTACCCGCATTTACGTGGAAAGCGAGTGGGACACCGATTAAGAAAAATCACCATCAGTACATTCGGCCGGGATCAAACTCCGATCTCCCCGTTATCGGCAGTCTAGTCTCTTGCCCTTACGCCTTAGACCACGCGGCCACAAAGGCGGGTATTGTGATATTAACCTTTTTTTATTATTATTAGCACCACGTCTTACTACCCGTTCGGGTTATACGCCCTTACGCTAATGTGCAATGGTAGGGTGATTCTGAGATGAAATGGAGGACCTACAGTTTAACGTAGAATCCGAACCACGGCGGAGGCCTGGCATTCCACACATTCACAAGTTGTGATTAATACACGTCTTGTCAGAGGTGAAGGAAGGGTTTGGCAATCATATAAATCTGTGCCGGGACTGAGGATTGAACCCCGGACCATCAGCACAGAAGTCCGACACCTTACCCCTAGACCACCAGGTCACCGATACTATCCTTAAATATCTGTCTATCCAGTAGAAAATAAAATATGTCGGTATTTAGGTGTTAGTAGTTTGTGTTAAAGCAATATGTGTACGTACGTTTCTGATAGCTTGAGAATCTCTGAACAAGTGAAGCACATTCTGTTAGAAATTCTCGGTGAATGTGTGAGTAAAGCTTTAGTTTATTCTTCCCACCTCGTCCGGAGCATATTAATATAGAATTTATTTAGTTAGGAATCCAAGGGATATCTAAAAAAAATTGAATTATCTAAAATTCGAATTAACCATTTTTATGAATATCTAAGCAGCTGGTATACAATAAATCAATGACCTCAACAAATGTTACATATAAACACTCCCATTATATATATGCTATATAAACCACACATATACAATCTATACATACATGAAAAAAAAATTTAACACAAAATATAAAAACTTGAAAAAAAAGTATAAAAATTGCAGACTTAAATCAGATTTTGTTATTACTTTTGAAATAATAAGTTATCTTGGTTTGTTGTGAATTTGCTTATCTTGAAACAATAAATAAAATCTCCAAGTTCACTGAATGTGTTTAAAATGTTGTATCTTACGTCTGATTGGGATTCAATAATCTCAACGGGTTTTCCCTAATTGTAAGTGCTTCATAAACAGATAGTATATTGGTTCTTCTGCTTGGATGTCTGTGCTGTCTTCTTTATCAGAGGATTCTTGGATATTTTTGTTCTTTAATGTTTCAAGAATCTCCCCATCTGTCAGTGTTCCACCATCATTAAGTTAGGTTTGGAATATGTAGAAAATTGAAAAAATTAACAATGTATAGGCTCAGAATTATCCAAATATTTCCCTCTAAAATTCGAATTGAATGTTATTTTTTTATAATTGGTATTATATGCTACGGGTTAGGTCCGAGCCAGGATAAAGTTAATATTATCCAGATAATGCTGACGTTATCCAAAATACGTAGATAATGTTGAGTGAGAGGTGATTGAATAATGTTTTTCGAAGTTTATCCAGATAATATTGACATTATCCGCCCGCAGTTGGATAGTGGCAATTTCTAAGGTTGAAGCTAAGTTAATTAGGGCAGTTATGTCAGGTCAGGTTAGATTAGGTGAGTTTAGACTATGTTAGATTAGTTTAAGTTAGGCTAGATTAAGTTAAGTTAGGTTAGTGGAAAATAAAGCATAAAATGAGGTAATTTGAATGCTAGTGAAATTTATTGTCCAATTTCGAAATTTTGTTTTAAAATAAAATCAGCATTGAGAATTGCTTAGTTTTACAAATATTATTCAAAGTTATCCAAGTATTTCTTGCTAGTGTCGATATCATCGGATGAGGTCGTAAATGAGATGAATTACTTTCTATTTCTGACTGTATCCACTCACTTGGATAATGCTGACTTCTCCCGGCTCATCTCGACATTATCCAGATTTCAAACACTACTGTAACCTAATGTAATAATTTCATGGGAAATAAAGGTGGGTTTAGTATATAATCCAATTTTTCTAACTATCCAAATCCTACTGTACTAAGTACGCTATTGAGATAGAGATAAGGAAAGTAAGAAATTTAGAATAAATGTAGGCTTACCTAAATTTGCGTGGAGAGAGGATGGGAAACCATTAAATAAAAACCATCCTCAGATTACCTGGCTTGGATTCGAAACCTGACTTCCCTGTCTCGAGAAAATCACATCACATAAGCCTTACATTTAATCCCCTTGGCCACCGATGCGGGTCACATATTTCTACCTGTCCAGGCTATCCGTGTATTTATATTGGAAATAAGGATGAGGAAGTTAGAACTTAGTGGAAATGTAGCATCTAGGAAACACCGTCTCAGTGCATTCTGCCAGGATCCAAACCCCGACCTCTCCGTCACTGGCAAACAAGACGAGTCTGACACCTTGAACCGTGAGAGCCCCGGCGTGGACAGCCAGGCAGTTGAAGCAACCACATTATTATTATTAGTACTAACGACTTGGAATAGGTTCTTACATTGTGCTACCCACACTAATTGTATGTGGACAATAATTAATATAATTTTATAATTGGATACATTTCAACTTCAAACGAGACCAAAATTGTTCGTCTTTTAAAAGTTTGGGTACCTTTGGTTTTGGGATGGCAGTGGAAATATTTTTGTTAATAAAATATTGGAGAAATTCGTCACGTATTTCAAACATAGCATAGACCAAACCCACACAAACAGAGTGCTCCTTTAAATCGATCTATTCCTGCTAAACACTAAAAACAAGTGACGGGTGTAATATACAAGTTACCCGCTTACACCGGCCGCGTGGTCTAACGCGCTACTCTTGCAGAGGACTGTTTAGCCGATGACGGGGAGATTGAGGATCGAATCTCGGTCGGATGTACTGACGGTGGTTTTTCCAAAATTGTTTTCCACTCTTCCTCCACACAACTGCGGGTACACTTCATCTCAATATAGCCTTTATAATCTCTAAAACCATCAGCGTAATTAGTACACAAGTGTGTAGGCCTAAGGGGTAGTAAGACGTGGTACTAAAAAATTAAAAATAAACAAGTTATTATAGTTGGGTATTTGACCGTGAAAGACGTAGTAGTTGTGTCTGCGTGTCTATAGACTCTTAGCCGCTCTGTTGGAACAGAACGTCGCCAAGGATATAAGTTGGAGGTTGTCTACGGGTAGGGCTGTCACCCGCCCGAGCATATCCTCTAGTTTTCGGGCGTCCGGAGCTGTCCGGGCGGGTTTTACATCAGTTTCCGAGGATGTTTTACGCATTTTAAATCAAAAAATAAACAATAAACTCGACCACCCTAGCCCGTTCGCAACGTCACTCAGTCAATCCCCCCCAAATTCTTATTGGTTTTTGTTCAATACATTGTCCGACTATTATTTTTTCGAAAATGTCCTGGATTTTGCAGCTTGCAGTCTTGGGATCAGTAAATTGGGGATATCAACCTTATCTACACGTCATACCCGCAACGGTATGACGTGATGGTGGAAATTATGAAGGTGTGAAGTCAATGGAAATCTTAAGCCTAGCGAAAGATTAATTAACCAGACTATGGTGGTCATAGGAACAGTTCCCCCCTTTAGGGAAAAATACTTTTGGTACCGCCGGGAATCAAACTCGGGACATTTAGATCAGTAGCTAGGGACCAAGAGTCCGATCCAGGTACGGTTATAGCAGCATCTAAATACCTGGGCACAGGAATAAAATGAATGAAGAAAAACCCTGGTCATGGGATAGTTCCTGGATAGCTCATTGGTGTACTAAACCAAAGGTTCCGGGTTCGATTCACGTGTCCAGGTGTCGTTTTCAATTCAAAGAATATACTAAAAAAAGTAATTGGCTAATGCAAACTATGGAGCCTCTTTTCTACTTTGAGCATCGTTTAAATATTCCTGAAGCTTATAATTCAATATCAGCCCTTGAGAGATTATTATTATTATTATTTGGAAACTGAACAGTCTTGGAGCAGAGGAATAAAATGATTGGTGGCCTAACAAAGTCATAAACCGAATGTAATAACGTTATTTGACTAGGATGGGTGTTGTTCGGGACCGCCTCCCGAGTCCTCAGAGCGACTGTCACCATTCCCTCCCTCCCTCTCTCTCTCTCTTACGCATTTTTATAGACCTAAACGGCGGTATAGATGGATAATGGCGTAAGGAGCTGTGAGCGCAATTCTCTTTATTTATTTATACACAAATTACATTGTATTTCCTGAATGTTGACCTGTCGGGATGCCTGAACCACCGGGCTCAGTTCGAATAGTACACAGAAGACTGTACACGTCTTATCCAGTGGTCTCAACAGAGTTCTTAGGTAGTCTCTGAGTACATAGTCCAGTGCACACAGAGCTAAGTAACGAAATAGAGTGTAAAAGATGGTTTATAACTGATACTGTATGAACAAAGTGTGCTGAATCCGAATCTGAAAGTTGCCACTTCTGTATTCTTGAGCATTTTTAGATGTGACGTCATCAATATGGTGGACGATACAACCCAAACCATTGTCGGTTTATTTTATAACATCGTCGTAAAGTGGTTGACCAAATGAAAGCTCTTGACGTAAATAACAAAAATATACACTTTGAATTTAATTTGTAGCAAATTAAGACAGGTCCAGGTGCAATGAAGTGAATTTACGTAAAATTGTAAAGTGCTATAAAATAACAAAGTACTGATATATCAACAATAATGTCTTTATTTTATTTTAAGGTTTCGTGCGATGAAAGTAGTGTAACTACAATGGAAGAATAAAAGTGCATATTTGACTGTGAACGTATCAATGAACATCTGATTGCGTCAGATGAAACTCGAGTTCGTGCGGTTATCAATGAACATCTGATTGCATCAGATGAAACTAGAGTTCACACGGTTATCAATGAACATCTGATTGCATCAGATGAAACTCGAGTTCACACGGTTATCAATGAACATCTGATTGCATCAGGTGAAATTCGAGTTCACATGGTTATCAATGGACATCTGATTGCATCAGATGAAACTCGAGTTCGCACGGTTATCAATGGACATCTGATTGCAACAGGTGAAACTCGAGTTCACACGGTTATCAATGAACATCTGATTGCATCAGATGAAACTCGAGTTCGCACGGTTATCAATGAACATCTGATTGCAACAGGTGAAACTCGAGTTCACACGGTTATCAATGAACATCTGATTGCAACAGATGAAACTCGAGTTCGCACGGTTATCAATGAACATCTGATTGCAACAGGTGAAACTCGAGTTCACACGGTTATCAATGAACATACTGATTGCATCAGATGAAACTCGAGTTCGCACGGTTATCAATGAACATCTGATTGCGTCAGGTGAAACTCGAGTTCGCGCGGTTATCAATGAACATCTGATTGCATCAGGTGAAACTCGAGTTCACACGGTTATCAAAGTAAGCAAAATACTAGGGCCCCGTGGTGTATTGGTCAGTGTACCTGGATACGAACCTACGGATCCCGTGTTCGATTCCCGGCTGGTAACTAGGGTATTTTTCCCGATAGGGTGACTACCCCATTGGTCATCAGGGTTTGGTTAGTTAGGCTTAGGTTGGGTTTAATAATTTCCACTGGTTATACACCCTCATACTCAAAATATCAAAGCCATTGAAGCCTGTATTTAACAATGAACATATTATTACAATTATTGACCCTACCTGAAAATATATACACTGCAATTGTGCTTTATTTTATTTTAAATTGATCCAAAGTTCAATATTTATATTCAACTATCAAATATCGAATCAGAGTTTATTCTCTGAAATATTAACAATTGGAATTTTGAATCGAATACGAATCTTTGTTAATCGGGTTCGAAATTTTGAAGCTTTTTATTAACTTGGATTATTTAATGACTAATAAATATTTATGATCTAATTCTTAGAATAGTGCTACTGTAAGCACTGTAGTCAAAACACGTGCATACAAATGAACAATAAACAATAAACTAGTACTTGACCAACTAAACAACAATAATAGCCAAGGTCAAGTCGATATTTGTTCTGTGACCTGCATGTGAAACAGAGCGGCCACAATATCCTGATAGAGTGCAATGGGGATACCCTCGAGGCAAAGCACGTTTCTCACTACGCCAACAAGAAGACATCGAGTACTGAACAAGGACAAGAGAATGTATTATTACTAGAGTTGGATCGAATCCCCTAATTTACGAATCCGAATCCTAATCTTCATTTTATTTTCAAACCTTGAATTCCAATACGATTCTTGGAGAAATTATCAACATAAGAGGAAATACACAGTATAATGGAATACTAGGAGATAGAAATAATAACTTTATTTTTCCTACTTCGGTGGCCACCTGGTTCAAGGGGTCACGCTCGTACTAGAATAGACTGCCAATGACAGGGAGGGAGGGTTTTCGAATACCGTTTGGGTGTAATGAGGGTAGGTTTTTCTAAATAGTTTTCAACTCTCCCTGCACGCAAATGCTGGTACACTTCATCTCAATTAAACTTTCCTCATCCCTCACTTACTAACTTGATTAGTACTTATAATTAGTAGTAATTAGTATTTGTTTCAGAGTCAATAACTTCGATTGTAAATACCATTGAAATTAAACGAGAAATATTATAGTTTTGATTGTTATTGAAAAGTAAGTCACCCCCTAATATGCATGGCAATAATAATACTAGAACCATATAAAAATCAAATTTGATTTAAAAATAGAGACACCATTTAGAATGGATTAATTTCATCTTTCAAAATATACAATTTAATTAACTTCTTTTTTATTTTTCCAGTAAACTCATAAAATAGGTATTTTTAAAGACCTTGCCAGCTAGCCAGGGGTTAAGTCAACTTCTAGGAAAAAAATGTTTTTATTAATATTTTAATAGCAACGTTTCATTATAATTGGATTGTTATTATTATTAAGGATTGTGCACTAGGCCTATTATGCACTATTTGCTATTGATTTGGCGTTATGTATGTATATAAGCCTATCTTAATGTGTCATATTAATTAAAAACAGATACTTTTACAGACTGAGGCTTTCTCTTCACCACGCTATCCCCCAGCACTTAATGTATGCACACATCAAGCCATGCTTTTTAGAACCCACTTGAAAAGTACATCAGAGTCACTTATGTAAGACTAAGCTGTCACTTCATACTTAAATTAAAAACTCCAATTAAGTGTTGGTTCCTCAATAGAAATAAAGCTAAGATGTAATTTAAAAAACTATTTCTGACAACGAATTGCATACTTGTTTTCGTCGTTTTTATACGCGTCTACTCTCTAAGATTATTAGTTAATTCATTCAAATTTGGCATCAATAATTAATGTGAGTCCCAGTAATTTAAATTAATATAACCTTTATACGTATCAAACGTGGAACTTTGATGCTAATACATTAATATTATTAACACATTATAATATTTATATTGTGACATACATACCTTTCCCCCGGTTATTTAATAGCTTTCTAGTGATTTTGAATGTAAATATTATTCATATAGAAGCACATGGAGCTTGGAAAGCTAGCCAAAACCGACGTATTTCCATAACGTTATTTATAGAAACAAACACGGTATCTGAACGCTCTACGAAAATAAGAAGACGAAATATATAAACAATGGGAGGTAATTATATTATTGGACATTTACCAGTGCGAGTTAATTAATCCTTTCAATTATCGTAGAGTTGTTTTATAAACGGTAGATTACGGAGGTGATTGTATTTGTGTTCAAGCTGACGCCCCTAGTAGTAAATCAGGGCCCTGTCAATTTAAGAGAAGAGTTGATATTTTCTATAATTTCTAAAATATTTTCAGACTGTTTTCACTTCTCAATTGTTTCTTACATCTCTATTTTTATATCATCAGTTTAAATCTACAATTACCCGCCTCGGTGGCGTAGTTAGCTAACGCGCTAGTATAGTGTTGAGCTAGACTGCCGAGGATGAGGAGATCGAGTTTCGAATCTCGCTGGGTGAATTGGGAGTGGTTTTTCCTAAATGGTTTTCCACTCTCCCTCCACGCTTCCATTAGCGTAGTTAATACTTAAGCATATAACCCGAACGGGTGGTAAGACGCGGTGCTAAGTAATATTACTGTTATCAAAGTCTCAAGAATTTAATTTTTTCTATCTTAATTAATTTAAATAGTTAGGAGCATAATAAATTTTGGTTTATACCTATTTGAAAACAAAATTTACTTTTTTTTTGCATTTAATTTTTTCAAATATGTTTCCCCTAACATTGATGTTGTGTATTGTAAATAAACATTCTCTTTTCTTAATTATCAAACAAGCATTGTATTGTTCGGGTTAGCTTAGTAAAGCTGATGTTTCTAATGTTTGTTATTTTATGCGAGATAAAAGTGTTGTTTAATAAATAAAACCAATAGGTTATGAGTCCAGGGCGCTGTAACAGCGTTTTTGTTGCATAAGAAAATAAATTATCTGTGTGTTTAAAGTGATAGGGCAATCAGAAGTGAGAAAACATTAAACACGTTTTTGACGCCTGAATCAGTGAGTTTTGCAAGAAATCAAGATGGCACCCGAATTCTCAATTCATAATATTGAAAAATTAGGAAAGGACAATTACGACACATAGAGACAACAAATGGAAGCAATACTTATAAAGAATGACCACTGGGTATACGTCGATGAAACCATTCTCAAGCCGGCAACAGAGAAAGGTGCTGACGCGGTAACCATTGCCGCGAATGTTCCGCTCACAGACGCGTGAGACAAAGCCGATCTTAAAGCTAAAGCCAACATTGTCTTGGCTGTGCGTACTGCAGAGCTTTGTCCCATAAGACATTGCAAAACATCTCATGAGGTGTGGCAAAAACTAGAACTAGTTTATCAGTCAAAGGGGTCTGCCAGGAAAGCCGACTCTCCTGATAATTCTTTTCTCTACAAAATTGCACGAGGGGGAAAACATGGTACATCGCCTCACGAACTATCTCAACACAGTTGATAAATTCAACGAAACGGATATTCGCATCTCTGAAGAGTTATTAACTATAGTGCTACTGTTGGTGTGCCAGATAGTTACGATAATTTTCGCTTCGCAATCGAAGCTGGAGATGAACTGCCGGATACAGAGTCGTTGAAAGTAAAACTTCTCGAAGAGCATGTAGTGCAAGGAAAGAAATCAGAGGGTGCGGGCGCTTTGTACGTAACATCCTACGGAGGACGGAATGGAAATAAAACAAATCATCAAATACGAACAATGCAAATCAAAATATTAAAAATAGTCAAAAACAAGGCCAGAGTTTTGCGAAAATTCAAAATTTCAAAATATCAAAGAAGTGCAATTATTGTTTTTTAAAAAAAGGGAAAAAAAGCAAAAGGCAGTTGATTACTGGACAAAAATGTCGAATGAAAAGCAAGTTTCAATGGCATCGGAGCAAATCCATGCAGTAGCAGAAGAGATTGTGACTTTGTCGTCATCGTCAGAGAGCGCTCTCCATGCGCAGCTGACTTGAAGCAATGACATGTGGTGTGTCGACAGCTGTCACTTATCGTCTATCCGACGTAAATAAATTTGACGTAATATTTAAGCAAAGATATAAAGAAGAATTGTATCTAAAACACTATTATATATGTCTTTTAAATCGGAGCCACAAAATGCCAACAGTCAGTGTTATCACTTTAGCCAGCTTCTAGTCGTCCGGGAAGTGACAAAGGTACAGTAGTGTTTTTAGTATTGTCAATAGTACCCGCACTGCCCTAGGTGGTAAGTGTTGTACTACTTAGTTTGTGATGTTGTCGTGACCTGGAGCTCTTTCCCTGGGAAGTTGTTCCCTGTATAGTTGTTGTAAGTTTTTAGAGTGTGATGTCGTCTTCCTGCGTGTCATTTGGTTTGAACAAGTATTCCCTCACTGATGTGGTGGCTTCCCTGGTGAAGCTTGATTTCTGTGGTTTTTGGTTGGGTGCGAACTGCTTTTCTAGGGTCGTGGCTATGGCCTCCGCTTTCTCCGAGCATTTGTAGGCCATTTTCCCCGTGGATGGCTGGTACTGTTCTGATTTTTTTTATCACCCCTTAGTTGTTTTGTGATTTTCCATGTTTTGTTCGTGACAGTGGCTGCCTCTGTGACATAAGTGTTCCATTTGTCTAACCTGATGCTTTTGACTGTTCTTCTAACCTGTGCTTTTAATCTATTGTAGGCTGCTCTGTGTTGGGGGGGTTCTGAAGGTCTGCCAGTCTCACTTGGTTTCCCTTTTTTGAGCTATGAGTAAGTCTAGCTGTGGGTTATTTTTCCGGAGGTCATGTGGGATTGGTTCCCTCACTGTGCTCTGTTTGTAAGCTTTTTGTAGTTGACGTAAACAATTGAAGCGTGGCTTTTGTTTCTTCCGTGTTTTGAATGTGGAGTACTTCCGGAAGTGTCTCTTCCAGTGTTGTTTTGAACGTGTCCCAATTACATGTTATATGGGTGTTTATGAGCTCTTTTATCTCAATATCTGCGGTAGTCCTTAGCTCGCATAATATTGGATTGTGTTCTGAATATAATTCGTGTAGGACCGTGAGGTCTTCTGGTGTGATTCCTATATCTGTTAGAACTACATCTATTATGTCTGGTTTCTGTAGATAGTTTTACGGGTAGAATGTTGGTTCATTTGGTGCGATCACTAGGTAGTCGGTGTTGTCTGCGTGTTCGTTAAGTGTGCGGCCGTTCGCAGTCTTTCTACGGTTCCAGTTCGTGTGCTTTGAGTTCAGGAAGTACTATTTTTCCTGTCTGTGTAAGTTCGTTCAAGTCTTGTCTCTGTAACGTCGTCTGCGGTGGTTTGTATATCGCTGCGAATATAATACTCTCCCGCTGGGTGTTAACCTTAACTGCTGTAGCCTCTAGTGTCATTAAGTCATTCAGATAGTGTTGATAATGTGGGAGGTTTCTTTTAATGAAGATAGCTGTCCCCCCTCCGGGTCTATTTATTCTATCAGACCTGTACATTTCGTAGCCGTAAAAAGAAACATTCTTTGTTGGATTTAAGTGAGTTTCATTTATCAGAGCTATGTCTATTGCATAAGTGTTGAATAAGCTTCTAATTATTTTGCTTGCTGGAGTATTCCATTCGCGCTCCACACAAAAACGCGCAGTATGTCCTTCGTCATTGTCGTCCTTTTGTCCTTCATTCCATGGTGAAATATTCAGTCAGAACTTTTATGACTATCATTAATTTGTCTGAAGTGTCTTTTGCTTGATGTCGGAGGCTGTGGAGGTTTGTTCTTGGGTGGCTTGTTGTGGGGACCTAGTGGACTGTCGCACAGCCTGGCTTTATTGCCGATGAATACTTGCCGCGTATACCCGGCTTGTGGATGCGACCTCAGATTGGCGCATTGTGGCCATTGTCTTGGGTCATTGAGAAAGTGAAGGGAAATCCCTGCCTGTGATTGGTGGAGGTGGGGGAATCCGTCTTTGCTGAGTAAGCACTTCTTGCTTTGCAATATGTAATGACAGTTTTTTGTCCAGAAGTTTTCTGTACACGGGACATTTACTGTAGTTAGAGGAGTGATCTCTACAGTTAACACATCGTGCCGGGGTGATGTTTGTTTTTTCTTTGCAGTCTTTGGCGTCGTGCGCTGACAGGCATTTGACACATTTGGATTGTTCTGGAAGTTGTTGTTTTGTGTGTGGCCGAATCTCTGGCATTTGTGACACTGTGCTATTTTGTTGAGGGGAGGAATGTAGGGCTCAACTCGCACTCTTGTGTTGTTAATGAACTTGATCTTGTATATGTTTGAGTTTTGATTGTTCTTGGCTAGTGTCACCTGGAACGGTGGTAACAGTGTGACTGTCTGAGTGCTGCTTGTTTTAAAATTTTAACTATGTGTAATAGAAAGTACATAATAAATTAATAGTTTTGTAAAATATAGTATATTTAAAATGATATAATCAAACACATAATTGCTATTTGCAGTCGAATCTCGGTCGGGTGTAGACCTACTGAAGGTGGTTTTTCCAAAATGGTTTCCCACTCCACATCTAAGCTAATGAGGATACAATTCCTATAAATATAACCTTTATAATCTTTAAAACCATTAGCGTAATTACAGTATTACATAAGCACATAACCCAAACGGTTACTAACGCGGTGTTAAAATATATATATTTGAGAACTAGCAGCGAGTTTTCCTTATTACCTTGAGATAAAAAGTTTCGTAGTTTTCTCTACCTTCTTTCTTATTGGCATGCCACAGGGTGATTGTAGGTGAAGGGTGAAAGGGAGTATAGGCTTATACAGAATAAATAGGAAATAAACGTAATGACACATATGAATTATTTAATTTAAAATGATTATACTAGTCACAATAACACACAAAACATGGCTTCTCATAATATGTAAGTTTACTGAAGTCTTGTTTACTTTCCATGGCAACTTTCCTTGACAACAAAATTACGTAGCACTACCATGGTCTAACATTATAGATTTACCTCAAAATGGTCACCAGGGTTTGGTTAATCAGGGTTTAGTTAGGTTTAAGTGCTTCCACTGGTTCCTCACCCTCATACTCACCATCATCTCATCTCATTGAGACATGGAAAGAGCCTGCACGGAAAGGATGTACAATTAGTACATTCGGGAGTCCCCTTGGTAAAGGTACATTGGTATCGGTTAATATTTCCACAAAACTGGGCTGCGAGTGATGTAGCCCAGTCTCGCAATGTTAATATATTTCAAATGCCTTTTGTGTAAGTTTATTGGATGTTTTATTCAAGTTTAATCTAGTTTGTAAGCTATGTGCTAATATACAATTTTGTTTGGAAACTGTGCTAGAATACGTACAGCTATTAGTAAAATTATCATCATAGTTTTATAAATTTTTAAATGTAAGATGATTTTAGCTTATAGCAAAGCCTTCGGTAGTATATTAAAATCAGCACTTGAAAACCTCCAAATATTAAAAGATATTAAAGAAGTTAAGAAAGCAGTTATTGTAAGACCCTTGTTACCTTAAATATCTGTCGATAGCCCTAAGCAGGATGTCTCTATTTATGACGTGTGACGATGTAAGTAAGTTTCAAGACCACGGATTAATTCAATTTCCTAATTTCATCTTTTTTCCTCGTAAAGTGTCGACGTTTGACAGTTTCGCTACGCCATGGCCGCTAGAAGAACAAATATGGGGGTGGGTGCCTGCTTCTTAGCTGATGATCGGATTACAAAACCACTTTGTGTAAAAAATAAACATAAAAAAACTACTTTTTCGCTCTCCTTAAAGAGACAAAAATAACTTCCGGTCTAATTACTTCACAGAATCTCGATATGAAACCAGAGGGAAAGTTTCAGAATTTATTTGATGGAAGGAGAGAGTGGGAGGAAAACCAAGGGAACATAATTATGTTGGAAGAACATGGAGGAAAAGAACAAGACATACTTTGGGGAACTCTATCCAAACAAGCTTAACCTGATATTATCCAACGAATTTAAGACTTGCATTGGTGGGCACACGAATTAATGCGCCAGTCTCGTTTGGTCTGGCTTGTAGGTGACGGGGAACTTGTGTTCGAATCCTGACTTGGCGTATTGATTTTATTTTCTAAACGATTTCCCACTCTTCCATTACGCAAATGAGAGAACATTATCTCAAAATTCTACATTAATCAGCACTGTTCCATTAGTGTAAAAACGTGGATGTCTCAGACGGGTAGTAGGATAAGGTATATGTAAATAATTTAATCTAAGATAATACACTTGGTAATTAGAGCCTTTAGCTGTGCTTATTTATTTAATTAGTCACTAAAACAATTGAAACGCGACCAACCCATTCAGAGACACGGATAGCATGCCCTACTCGAGAGTCTAGGGTTCAATCCCTACCAGTAAGACTTTGTTTTTCTCTGAGTAAGTTCCTTACCTCCATTCACACATATTACGGTCAAGTTCCTTCCAGTTACCACGCACAACCATTTTACATTTAATCAATTAGATCTCTCCTACATATAACCAGGCAAGTCCGCGCTGAATACTTGATTGGGTGTACTGGGAAATTCTCTCCGACAGAGAGGATTTATCTCTCCAAGTTACAGTCCAAATTAGATTGGAAGAAACTTTTTTAATAAAATTTAATAAAACAATTCAATATATGCGTTTGGAACATTGAATGTAAGAGAGACTAGGAAAGTGGAGGCCATGAGAATAAAGTTTGTGAGTAGCTTGTTATCTGTCACGAGGAGAAACAAGATTATGAATGAAGTCTGGGAAAGAGTGGGAGTACAGGGAGTACATGAGATAGTAGAGGAAGCAAGACTGAGATGGTATGGACATGTAATGAGGATGGAAAAAGAGAGGATGCAAAGAAAAAGTTGGTAATTAAGTATGTAAGGAAAAGACCTCAAGGGAGGCCAAGAAAGAGATGGGAGGAGCAGATGACAGAAAGTCTGCAAGTGAGAGAATAATGGAAGCAATTAAAGGAAGAAGAGTGGTGGAGTGATAGAGGAAAACTACTTAAAGATAATCATAATAATTTTGTGACACTGTGGGACCATTTTTAGAATTATTTAATAATTTATGGTTTTTGTTTCAACGTTATATCTTTTAAACTTGCTGAATAGAACGTAAATACACTAACGTGGGTGAATCCTATCTCGACCAGCCGTGACGTCACAGGTTGGAAACGTCTTTGACATTAATTATTTACAAATATCTGCTTCAGAAGTAATCGTTCCCCCCTCCCAATGCAACCATCTTCAGCCTAGTCGCAGTGTCTCTCCAGGAATGTGTATTTTACAACCAGAAAAGAGAAAAGGATAAAAAGTTCATTACTTATATTACATTATAATTTCTACAAATGTGTGCTGAAAATGTTCTTGGTTTAGCGTTTATGGATCAATAAAATATCACTAGTATTTAAAAGTATATCTATTTCTAGATTAAGTCCTAAAAATAACTCAATAATGATGCCTAAAAAAATGACGCAAACCAAGAAAAAAAAATCCCAAATAACAAAAAGTAACAAAATAATGACCCATAAAAAAGTGTTCACCATCAGGGAATCATGAACAAAATTCATGCACACCCGAGCTCTGTCTGTAATGTACCAAAAAGGATGACATGTCATCAAAATCCGAGCTTTCACTTTCAGTGTGTAAGTGGAGTGTACGATCGTGTCGTACAACTAAAAGAAACCAACTGATATGTTTATATTAAATAAATCATGTGTAGATACAAACATAGTCATTAATAAAGAAAACGTTTAGTTTAGTCTCTTCATGTTTTCAACCCTCACAATCTGAACAACCATTCCAGTCTTCTGGAACTGTCTGATCTTATATAAACTTACCTAATTATTTCAAAACAATACGTGTGCTAATAATTTTTAATTTTTAATAATTGTTAATGAGAGAGTTTCAAAAAGAGATAAAATCGAATAAAGTGTTGGGTATAATCAATTTGAGGAAAATTGGAAGCATTTTATGTTTAATAAACTCAGTCTTTATTTCCCATGTCCTTGACATTTATAACTGGTTTTGATTTTTTAAATCTGTTTATTTGTTATTACTTTAGTTGTTTATTTGACTTGAAGTTTTCGCTCTAAAAAAGAACTTGTAATTACGTCATTCTTATGAGTTGTATTTTTATAAAGGTTTATTGTAGTGTGAGGCATTTATTGACTAATTGGGAATAAGGACAGTATTGAGAGAGGCAAAATTAGCTCTGGCATAAATCCTGACTACACTCTTTTTGCTGGAAGGTGCCACCGTCGAGGTGTGTCGGCAACTACTGGTCAATTAGGATTCCGGTGAGGGCATCCCTCTTCTTCATTGAACATAGACAAGGAGATATATTTATCAGCGGGAGACTCTTAACTCTTTGTTTCTCCTTTCATTGAACACGAGCTTTCGTATTCACTGAATTATGGCACAATTATTCACTAGTTTGCCCTACAAAGATTAAGGAAAGGGTGACCTGGTGGTCTAGGGGTAAGGTGTCAGACTTCTGTGCTGGAGGTCCGGGGTTCAATTCTCGGTCCCGGCACAGATTTATCTGATTGCCAAACCCTTCCTTCACCTCTGACAAGACGTGTATTAATCACAACTTGTGAATGTGTGGGATGCCAGGCCTCCACCGTGGTTCGGATTCCACGTTAAACTGTAGGTCCTCCATTTCATTTCACAATCACCCTACCATTGCACATTAGCGTAAGTGCGTACAACCCGAACGGGTAGTAAGACGCGATGATGATGATGATGATAATAATAATAATAATAATAATTAAGGAAAGCATAGATTGAATATATTTGTAAGTTTTCTATTTGTACTATTTGTATGATTACCTACTTGCCAACTATTGACATTTATTTTGTTTGGTTGTAATTGAACTCGAAAGGTGTGAGGGTGGAGAAGGGGCTTTTTCCCTGACGCCACTGCCGGTTTGATCACCTGGCAGGCCAGCCTGGAGGTGTATACTCTATAGTTCACTAACAAACCTTGAGAGAGAGCATTGTACCATACATGGCTATGTATTTAACGTTTAAAAATAGAGGTTTTGTGAATATTCCCACATCAATCACATGACAACTCTTTTATTCAAGTCCATCAACATGGCTGCACGATCTCTTCTAGAGCCTCCGCACAAACATACTTCTTGTATATGTACACATTGCACCGCATTTTAGTGCTTTACCGGGCTGTCAGAATATAATCACACTAATGGAATATTGATGAGAAACGTAGAATCATTTTGTTTCGATGGCCGCGTGGTCTAAGGCGTTACTCTTATGTTAGACTAAATT
Organism: Timema genevievae; assembly: GCA_902155825.1. Lineage (NCBI taxonomy): Eukaryota > Metazoa > Arthropoda > Insecta > Phasmatodea > Timematidae > Timema > Timema genevievae. Next base: position 91,270 of record CABFWO010002589.1, read on the forward strand.
GCCGATGACAGGGAGATCGGAGTTCGAATCCCGGTCGGGTGTACCTAGAATAGTCTTTTCCAAAAGGTTTATCCCCTTTTCCTCTACGTAAATGCGGGTACACTTCCTCTAAATTCAAACCTTCCTCATACCTAGCTCATTAGCGTAATTAGTACATACTACGTATAAACTAAACTGGTAGTAAGATGTGGTGTTATAAATATATATATATATATATATATAAGGTAGAATCTAAAGGAAATATACCAGTAATTGAGTGTAGGGAGAATGGGAAATCACTTTAGAGAAAACACCTTATGTACTGTACATCCTTACAGAATTCGAGCCACGACAATCCCATAGCTAGAAAATAAGACTAGACCAGCATAACGTCTAGACCGCGAGTCCACCGATGACGTGGGTTTGGATTGACTATCCCATTTTTATTTGGTGACTATTTTTTTCGTAATTTGGTCCATACAATATGCCATGTCTGTCTGTTCTTGGGGCTACTGCCGAAACGGTTTTATTTATGTTGTTAAAACTTGATATTTAGATGCTATACGATCAAACTTCAGTATATTTGTTTTTGTTTTTATTCTAGCCCTCAAATTAGGGATAGTTTACTAACGAACCAATTTTGAAAATTCTAAATTTTTCGAAAATGACTGACGATCAGGGCCGTACGCAGGATTTTTGTAAGGTGGAGGAGGCGGGGTCAGTAATTTTTTTTATGATTAGGTATAATTAACTGGTTAAGCTAATATGTGATAAATTTATGGTGACACATAAAATATTATTGAGATGTTTCCTTGAATAATAAAAAACTATTAAAATATTTGTATTTTATTGGGACGATAAAAAAATGTAAGCACACAAAAAAAATCACAATCATTCGCAGCACCCAACCATTCTTGACGCATCGAAATCAACAGCTTGTCCAAGATATATGTTAAACTTCAAGGAAGAAATTATTACAAATATCGCTTCTCGCTGGAATCTATTACTTAAACTGTTTTTGTTCTCTTCTCATTATATTGATATTGTTTTATCTAGCGTAAATTTATTTCTCAATGGGAGGGGTTTGAACCCCCCATGACCACCGCCACGTGTGTACGGCCCCGCTAATGATCTTGTTTAAAATAGATACTAGATTATATATTATTATTATTAGCACCGCGTCTTACTACCCGTTCGGGTTATACGCTCTTACGCTAATGTGTAACGGTAGGCTGATTGTGAGATGAAATGAAGGACCTACAGTTTAACGTGGAATCCGAACCACGGTGGAGGCCTGGCATTCCACACATTCACAAGTTACTGATTAATACACGTCTTGTCAGAAGTGAAGGAAGGGTTTGGCAATCAGATAAATCTGTGCCGGGACCGAGGATTGAATCCCAGACCCACAGAACAGAGGTCTGACACCTTACCACTAGACCGCCAGGTCAGCTATTAAATTATATAGATATTGAAAATAATATTTTTTTTTTCCCCCGAGAAACACTTACTAAAGAGAGTTTTACTTATACCATTGATAAACATGTGTGATAAAGTAGCTACGATTGTATCGTACCATTTATTTTAAAATAGGAATATTAATATTTAGGTTTAAAAAATAGAGGTAAACTGGTACTTAACAATGTGTATCTGGTAACATTTTCAAAAAGATCACTCCTTGCTACTGTTCCCCACCCCATAAATTTAACCGTTAGATACACCTGTTGTTTAAACACATGAAGTGTTATAAATACTATAGTAAACATGTGTTTCGCCCGCGCCTCGCAATCTCCTGCGAGTCTGTGAAAGTGTTTGAACGCGCAGTAGTGCAATAACCTCAGCTCTCGACTGTTGAACTGGCGTTACAGCCGCAGGTAACTAACTGCGCAGCGACCACACTCAAATAAGTGGAGTGGGCCTCTGACCTTTATAGGTGAGATGTAGGGACAGACATCGAACGGAAAACATACATGCCCCCCTAGGCTTATTTATTATAAATGTTTTAGCTTGATTTTCCAGTGAAAACATAAAATAGATTGTTGTTGATAATTAGATTGAGCATACTTATCACCAAAATTATGGATAGCAGACACAAAATATGTATATAAATAATTAATGTGTAACTTTTTCAGTTCTTTAAAGTACATTTGTAGAAAAACTGACTAATACTATGTTTTATTATATGTATCAGCTATGGTGTTAAAAATAGAACATATCATTTGCATTATATATATATATATATGTACGACTCACAAATATATAGTTAACTGGAAGAGAGCTTAAGGAAGGTTTTTATCAGTTTAGTTTGTTCCCATTTTTTTTACAAAATATGATAGTGGAATAAAATACGAATCCTTGTGCTGTGAAATATTTCTAGTTCATTATTTGTTTTGGGAGGGTCTGTTCCCCCCCCCTCCCCCAACATAAATTCTGGATACGGGCCTGTATACGTATTATATGTATATATTAATATTACAAATACATATATATATATGCTACATAATATGTATGCATATACGTGTGTATGTACATTACATATATGTATTTGTACATTATACACATATATATGTATATGCAGTAGGACCCCCGTACCGCTGATTCAGTATCCACAGCTTACCACTGCCCAGTTTACTTGTTTTTAATTAATTAATTAGATTTATCTGAGTCTTACGCCATAAAGCCACGATCGTTTTCGTCTGCTAGGTCTTTTCCGCCTTTCAAAGATGATCCTGATGACTCCTCTTCCATTTAGTTAGAAGGTCAACAGCCAAGCACAGTGTCACAATGACTACACTATCACCCCAATTCATCTCCTCATCGTGGGCACAGTGCTATCATATCACCGTCATTATCATCATCATCATCATCATCATCATCATCATCATCATCAGTGATCGTCTCAACAAGAAGAGAACAAGAAGAGGGTAATGTATCAATTGAACTTTACCATATTTATGTATGTTACATGAATATCACGTTATATAATAGTTCGGTATTATCCTCGGTAGATCTAGGAACGTATTATCCGCGGGTATGGGGAGCCCTACTGTATATCTATATATATATATATATATATATACAAGCTCACTGGGGCCTATATATATATATATTTGGGGTTATAAAAGATAGGGCCTATAGCCAGATTTTCTTACGAAGAACCATCTTGAAGGCCTTTAATCCTACCAGACTTGTACTACATAGTCTATAGTAGAGTTCTGGTGGGGAAAATCTTTCATTTTGTGTTTACTAACTCTTTTCTTTTTGAGGTATTATTTTGATAGTCAGAGGAAATATTCTTCAGATATAAATTTTGAGCAAAATTGCTAGATTTTTTTTCTAAGTCTTAATTTTCAAAATTCAATCACCATTTAAGTACCTTTAAGTTTTAGCTTTTAGGAAAATGATTGATCATGGGAAAAAAGAATTTCCAAATTTCTATTTTGATCATAAAACTTGGAGCCATTTTTGAAAAAACTTGAATTTTCTAAAATCAGTTGTAAATTACTCTTAATTTGCAAACCATAATCGGATTTTTTTTAAAATACTTTATGATATAAATAATATATAATTATTAAGTAAGAACAAAACCCATCAAACTGTTCCGGCTGTAGCCCTGGGTACAGACAGACAGCATGGTAAAACCCACTTTTTTGGGTTCGGGGGCACATAAAACGTATTCATCATAATCTCGCGGAATAAAATGTTCACTATTAAAACACTTTTTATCTAAAACTTATGAGAAGGTAAAAATAGCAATTTAATACACACAATAAACAAAGTTTAGTTCTGTATCCGCGTTCTCGGAGTCGCTGCTGCTATCTACAGGACTAATAGTAAACTAACAACACACAAGATGCTTCGCTCGGTTGGGAATGTTGTTTAATTATGTGCACATGCTATCAAATGTATTCAAGACGATGATCATTAAACACTTTTCGCAAATATTTGGTTAGCTTTGGTCTTCTTCTATTTTATAGTCATCATGTTACAGGACCGTCCAAGAAGGGGGTGTTGTAAACATTCAAACCCCTCCTGGAAGTATTATTGTTTTGTTTATCACCGCGTTCTTCTAACTGTTCAGGTTATGCGTATGTATATATGATGATTACTCTCATGGTGTTGGGAAAAGGAAGATAGTTTTTTGAGGTAACTAACAACATTCGCTTGTGATGAGAGTGGAAAACCATTTAGGGAACAACCACACTCAGTAGACCCGATAGTGATTCAAACACCGACCTCCCCGTTTTCAGCACGCCAGTCTAACGTGAGAGGGACGCCTTAGACAATTCGGCCCCTGAAGTGGGTAGGAAGTACTATTAATAATATATTCCTGTAATTATTCTTCTCAATGCTTAGGTTAGTAGCTTCAAGGCCGTAGCCAGGC
>CABFWO010002589.1:95887-115441 GCA_902155825.1 Timema genevievae
GGGGGGGGGAGGGTTTGGGGGCATAGCGTGAGAGGCATGATTGTTATATGAATATTATAGGCATATGCTTCTATAAGCTCTTTTTTACAGTAAAATAAGGCAGATATTCAAATAGGCCTATTGATAGCAAACATTTAGAAACGTACACAACGCCTTCTAACTTTAGTCTAATTAAATTTAAAATATCCAACAGACTAACTTGGATGGTTTTAGAAAATATGAATTCCATATCTCCCTAATACAACCTTTTTTTAAAAATAATTAATACTTGGAAAAAGGCTGTCTCAACCCCACCTACATAGTCCAAAATTGTACCCCATAAAATTGTAATTAAAACAAAAACATTTCCAGCCTGATCAAGTCTAATTGACTCTTATCTATTTAATATACAGAACACAGATAGTGCAAAGGTGGGACGATGGCCTGGCGTGGGGGGAAGAGGTGGCGGGGGTAATAAGATGGCACTCTTTGTGCTCTGGGTAGATTCTCAGGTCCACCGAGCCTCTAGGTCAGATTAAAATAGGAAGATTTTTTTGTAGTTTTTTTTTAAATTTCAAAAATGCATACGTCAAGTAATATAATTTGCAGCTGTCACTTTTGATAGATCAATTAATTTCATAATATTAATACCTATCAACTAACATTACTAACAAAGTAAAATGCTATCAATTTCGACAGCAACAAAATATGTTTATATTTTCCAAAATGTTCTTCCTACCCAACATTATTTTTTAGAGTTTTCTTTAAATAAGAATAGGCCTATGTGTGTGTGTGAAAAGCATCAGGATGACTTATAAACAATACATTCTCAGACAAATTGAAAAAACCAAATATTTATGGACATGAATTGATGTTAAAAAATGTGTAGATATTGATAGAAAACTTAATCTAGGATTGTTACCATTGACTACCAATTTAAGCTTAGCTAAAACCACTCATTTTTAAACAAATAAATCTTAATTTTTAATAATAAAAGGTTTGGATTATGTTTTGTCTAGACACAAAATAAATAATCTACATACTCAGTAATTGAGTCGGGAGAAGAGGCTAAGAAGTTATTAGTTGTTTAAAAATACAGAACTAAGGAAGTCAAGCGAGCCTATCTTGATAGCTTAATTGATCTAGTAGCCGTGCGAATGTCCAGAGTCCCAAGTTTATAGGTCATAGGTTTATCCTCTTCACAAAATTATGTATTTATAACTATGGTCACATGATATAGTCTTAACTACAATGTCTACACACAATTAAAAGGGTTGGATAGTTATCCAACTAAAAATAAGCTGCCACTGATTGAACTGATGACCAATTAGCGTGTCTTTTAATATCCTTCAGCACCCGTGGTAAAACCTTACAGAGAGGTTGAAAAACAAGGTAGCGTTAATGTTAATTTTCAGAATAGCTATCACTTCCTGGATATTGCCAATTGGCACTCCCTACCTCATACACAGAGGTTGTTAATTAAAATTAAATTTAAAAAAATGTTCATAATAATAATAATAATAAAAAATAAAGGTTTCAGATTAAAATATTAAAATATATATATACATATATATATATGTGTGTATAAAGTGAATAAGCTCTCGCCACTATTTTGCATTCATTCTTCCAGTCTATTGGCAATCTAAATAGCAAAATTAATTTTTCTTGGTAGTTGTGCAAATCTTGTTATGACAGATTCAGTGTCAACATTTATGTCTCTAAATGAACACACATTAGCGCCAGTCCTACAAGTCTATCCTGACTTGTGCCATTCCTGAGAAAGGTTCTTAACCTCTTTAAAGTGGAAATTGTTCGTTCAGGTGTAGCTGTTGACACAGGAAGTGTTGCTAATATTTCTAGTAATAAATCCATGGTTGGAAAGATGTCAGGACTACACTGATTTAGAGCACTAAGAGCATTTGAGGGGCGAGTGTTTTCAGATAGGGTACACCATTTTGATTTCCACAAGGAAAATTCGGCTTTGACAACGTTACTATCTGCTGAAGAATAATCTTTGATATAAAAAATAATACATGGTTCAATGTCACAGTAATTAGCTTGAACACAGTACTTAGGGATACATTTGTTGTTGAACCACTCCTCAAGTTGATTGATAAAATCGTCTAAAAACGGAATATACACAGAACGCCTGAAATATTCTTCAGGAGTGGTTGATGGCATGTTTGATCTGTGTGTTTGTCGAGAATTTATTCGTGGAACACTGATTTTTACTGTTGACTGTAAACAAAATATTCAATGATTTAGTGAATATATGTTGAAACTCTTCTTCAGCGTGTTCTCTTTTATGAGATATAACATTGGTGATGTTTAGGATATGCTCACATGCTTGGGAAAGATCACAGTCAACTTTTTGAAGAACTTTGCATAAAGGTAAAGTCAAAGCAAATAACTCACTGGCTGCACATAGTGAAATTACAAACTCGCTCTGGGTGATCGTATTAAGAAGCCGATAAGATTTGTATGGTGTGTCGGAGTTTTTACTCTCTTCAATTTCCTCAAGTGTGTGGACGATATAATTATAGATCTCTACAAAACGCAATAAGGCATTATGGTTTTCTACCCACCTTGTATCACACATTGCTGTCAGAGTAGTTCTCTTAGACTCTGGTGGTTTCTTCAGAATGTTTTCTTTGAGAATATTGGTTCGTTGAGCAGATGCTCTCACGAAATTCCCAACTGAAGTTACAGTTCCAATACAATTCCGGATGGCTGGTACCTGACAGTAGTGGCCCAATGCAAGGTTTAGAAAGTGGGCACTACAGTTGATGTACAAAGCTTGAGGAAAACGTTCCTTGATTACAGCCTGTACACCATTCAATTTCCCACTCATTGCAGCTGCTCCGTCATACCCCTCTCCATACATGAAGTTCAAATTAATACCAATATTAATCAGTGCCTCCAAAATAGTGCCAGCATGTCCTCGTCCAGAAGCATCAATTACTGGGATGAATTGTAAAAAATCCTACCTAAGTTTGGCCTCAAAATTTGTTTCAGTGTTATCAATATAGCGAACACATAATGATAACTGTTCAACTCGAGAGATGTCTGTGGTTTCATCAGCCAATACTTTAAAACACTTTGAGCTATTTACTCTTTTTACAATGCTATCTTGGATTATCTTACCACAAATGTATATAATTTCATTTTGTATATCTAGGGCTTGTGTAAACAGCATTGGAAGGAGTTGTATCAATGTGATGCTTGAGAATTAAATCACCACACTTAATCCGCATCCTGAGAATCACCCGAAAATTTCCATCACTAATCAAAGGTTCTGGGGCATCAGGAAGCAGAGGGCCAGAGTCATTAGTGCCTCGTAGTGGAATTTCTTGTCTTCCAACCATTATAATAGTATCCACGATAGAACGAAGCCTATTTCTGTTTTCTTCAGTGTGCTGCTTAAACCCAGTGTCAATTTGTTTAACTACATTTACACGAGCTCCTTTCTGAACATCTAAAAAATTGTCCGCAAGTTCGATACATCTCTTATGGTTGCCAGCCGCGGAATGGGATCTAAAAACTTCCAACGCATCTTTCCACTTAAAAAAAACTGTTTGATACAAGCGGTCCTACCTTTACGTTATTTTATAGGTTGATAAGTTCTCGAAAGTTATAGCTGCACATCATATTACTTCACGTATTAATACGTAAAAGTAGATCTAATAACCTTTATAGTTATAAAATAAGGCTCATAATATGAAAATTAAACGAGAGGAATACCCTCTCCTCCATCCCCCAAACAAAAATATGTGTAAGGTCCGGCCGTTGATGATCATTTCTTAAAATATGTAAAGTATCAGTATTAGCATTTAGCAACAATGAAGTAAACTTGAACTATTACTGAAATACGGCTTTTAAAAATATCGTGTCCAGTATATTAATATGTTTTAAAAAAAAACAAAAAAACTACACCGGTGGTCACACTATTTAAAACGTCAAGCTCGCAGTAAGCTGGATTGCTGGTGACGGAGAAGCCAAGGTTCGAATCCCCGCTAGCTCATTTGGTGGCATGTATGTATACTGAGCTAAGGGTCACGGGTACATTTTCCAATATGGCTGAAAAATGCATCATTGGTGAACTGTGGGTTTCCCCTTTCACAGTGATGAATTAACGGTCGGGGGCTGGATGTTGTGTCTGTTCTAGATTTAATTTGTACATAAGTCGTGTGCTGACATCAGTCGGTTCAGAAAGCGCACGTTAAATACCCCTAGTAAAATAAGAAGAAAAACTGAAGAAAAGATACTCACATGACAATGGATTAGGGCTGAAACAAAGGGGTAGGGGGAGAATTTGCCCCTTATATCTTCTGTTGTATCTTATTTTCAGGAGACAAGAATTGTCTTAAAAAGCGTCTTTTGAGGCTTCAATTTAATAGATTTTTCCGGAGGGGACCCCACAGTACGAGGGGATATGGACAACCCTCCAGACCCCACCCCCCGCCCCCCGAAGAAAAATCCTATGGGCACCCATAATAAATGTGTATCACGCTTTAATATTCACTTTTTTTTTGTTGTTTTTTATGAAAAAATTAAATTGTGTATTCTAGATTTGTCTGTAATTTGCTACAAACAATTTTGAATTATAAATATCCGAAGTTGACAGATATAAAAAATAAAATTTTGATTTCCTCCCATTCCTTCTTCAACAGCTTTCTTTTAATTTTGTTCTTTTCAACAAACTTATGAAAAATGTAATGTTTATTTTCAATGGGTTCAGCTACAACTAAATTTTAGATTTTATTAATTTTTTGGAAACTTTTTTGTTGCTAAAATTGGTTCACTAAGCTCATATAAAAAAGCGTAGAATTACGTTCAGGTGCTTTAAAATTCCCTATTACAAGGTTAAATTCCTGAAACTTCTCTAAAGAAGAGGGTGGGGGGCTTACCACAGCCACGGAAGATGGGACTCCAATTCACCCCCCATTTGGAAAACCCACATGGACGCCTCTACCGGCAAACCAGAATACGTCTTTAATTGCATTAAAGTCGACCTCGGCGACCTTGAGGTATAGTGCTCGCCTCAGGACACAATGGTTGTGGGTTCAGACACAACCGGGGTCGACAGATTTTCCTTGAGCGATAAAAATCCCGTGCACAATTTCCTTCAGAGGGGAAGTAAAGCTGTTGGTCCCATGTCGATTGTAGCATGTAAAATATCCCTGGAAGGTATGTGAAAACACCTTTTCCGGCAAAATTAGTAGGTCCTTTCGCTCTCACTCATAGAAATTCTCGTGTACTTATATAGCATATAATCACTCGGTTTATAAAGTGCGCGTTAAATACCTCAAATAATAATAATTGCAGTAAAATTAGGTGTAACACATCATAAGTAAATGAAATATAAGTGAAATTTTATTTTATTAATATATTTATTTTCTGCTAAATTATTTCCTTAGATTTTATTTCACCAACATTGATAAAAAAAATCATACTTATGATGAATTTTGATCCCCCCTCCCCACCTTGTAATAAAATACTGACACCCCTCCCCCCCCCCAAAAAAAACTTACGTAATCTCAGAAAGGCCCCTTAGGAAATATTACCTTAATTACAACCGACTGGACTTTGAACCCCAACCTTCCAGTCTCCGGTAAAATAAGACGACCGGAGATGAAGTCTAGTCGGGCGTTCGCTTATTTTTGCTTACAAAGGAGGGAAGGGTGTCCAAAGTGGCCAGAAATGAACTTAGGTAATACCTGAACGCCCCCTTAGTACGAATCGCGACTCGCTGGCACTGTGTCGCTAAACGTGCGTGATTCTAGGAGCCAGGTAGCAGGAAACACTATCTCTGCCAGGTGATCCGTGACTACCTTTCAGAGAGAGAGAGAGAGAGAAGGTGACCTTGTACCGAGCAGCAAACAGTGTCTTTGTTAAGGCCGGCGCACACTAATTGTCCGTATCACATCGGCTCGGAACGTATTCTATTAAATATTGACGCACACTTGTTTGCATCCCATCGTATCGGCTCCTATCTTAATTGACTGCCTTGCCCAGATCTAGCGCCTCTGCTCTGAACCAGTAGCAGCCATGGGTGCATCTAGTGGGGAGGACGTTATAGCTAGTTGTTGCCTGTGTGTGCGCTGCAGTTGCAACCAACAAGAAATGGAATAAAAAATAATCAAATTTTATGAGATTGATACTTTGAGATTTATTTTTTTGACATTAGACCTTAAATTAAGGGTAGCTTACTGATCAGTGATTTTACTGAATTACTAATTTTTCGAAAATGTCTTTAACGAATTTATTAAAATATCCATACCTAGGATTTGTTTGACATGGTAATAGTACTTTATCATTGGTTTTTGGGCAAACATTCGTTAAAGGGTGATTTATTGATGGGAAATTTTTGAAAATTCAAAATATTTTGAAAATTCCTGAAACAATTTTGTTTAAAACATATAGGCTATCTATAGATCGTCTGGTACGACAAATAACACCATATAGGACTACTTGTTTTTGGGGTGAAAATCCGTTTATAGGTAGTTTATAGATTTGTCAAAAGCTTGAAATATTTTAAAAATGGCTACAACGACTGGGTTCAAAATGATTAGTCTATCTGGTAAGCTTTTTAGAATATAAATAATATCATGGTTTGTTTTTCATACAAACATTCATTTAATAGTAGTTTACTGATAAATAATTTTTGAAAAATTTGATTTTTACTTTCTCATATCATTCTAAAGTATTGTAATCGTGAACATTTTAGAGCTCTAAATTATTATGAATATTTACATTTTATTTGTGTCTGAACCCAAAACAGCTATATTTAAATTATGTCTGGCTGTCTGTCTCTTCCTCGTCGCGGATCCAAAACAGTTTGGTGGATTTTGTTGAAATTATTTTCATTTTCATTTATATGCAGTGTTAACGTGCACTTTCTGAAACGGTTCATTATATCTGCACACGACTTACAAACTGACCTAAATCTAGAACAGACACAATATCCAGCTTTCACCCATTAATTAATCACTGTGAAAGGGTAAACCCAGATTCCATTACTGAATTTTTTTTCGGCCACGTCGGGAATTGAACCTAGAACTCTTAGCTCAATAGAGAGACATGCTATTGACTGAGCTAAGGTGTCGTACTTGTTTAAACTTGATACTTTAGATTTTAAAGGGTTATATCTGGGAAAATTTGGTTGATTTTGACTCATAGGTTAGTTTACAAATAAGTGATATTTTTTAATTCAACATTTTTTTTAAAATTCCTCTAACGATTTTGTTTAAAATTAATTTTTAAGGGGAGGTTGACCACCCAAATAACACTGACTACTTGGTTTTGGGTAAAAAATCATTAAAGGGTAGTTAAAATGATAATGATTTTCGAAAATTAGCAATATTATGAAAATGGCTCAATCGATTTTGGTTAAAATGTATATCTGGGGAATGTTTGACATCACAAATAAAATTGTAAACTTGTTTCTTAGGGGAAATTCGTTTAAAGGTATTTTACTGATGATTGTATTTAAGAATTTGAATATTTTAAAAAATAGCTCGAAATTTACCTTAAAGATTAAGTTCAAAATAAATAAATAAATAAAAATAAAATGGGAATAGTTTTTCATAATAAATAAGAATAAATTTTTATTTTTACAAATTAAAAATAAATTTAGGGTAGTTCACATGTAGCTTAAATATATATATATATTAAACCATATTGTGTAATATTTTAAATAAGTTTCAAGTTTTCAAAAATAAGCTACATAAGCTACATTTAATTTGTAAAAATAAAAATGTATTCTTATTTATCATGAAAAACTATTCCTATTTTATTTTTATTTATTTATTTTATATATATATATAAAGAGTGTAAAGTGTTTATTGTGATTAAAAAATGATTAAGTTTGTTTTATGAGGAAAACATACTTAAGCGTAGTTGACTGTAAACATATTTTTAAAATTTTTCTTCAGAGTTATAATACACAATATGAGAGAGTTAGTGTGATTTTGTCGTACCGTTTATTTAAATTTATTTTACAAGTTTCCTTTAATTATTTCTTAATATAAAATGGAAGAAGTCCAGAAAACTTAATTGAGATACTTGCCACACATGCCAAAATCATTCAAATAATCTTTTTACTATTTCATAATTTCAGAGATATATTGTAATAAATTACTACTTCATATGAGAAGAGTCCGCATGATAAGAGATAGCCGGGATTGTTTTATTTAAAAGTTCGAGTTTAATATTTAATTAATACTCATATCAACTTGGTGTGAGAAAGAAAAAAATCTGCGAAACAATAAAAACTTATTGTATTTATCTCTTAGTACAAGAAGACATTTACACCTATTATTTGCTTATTTATTTATGATTAGCTTTCAAATTACTATTTAATACATTTGCTGATTTTGCTCTATTTCTATATCCATTTTATGTCACTGGTCAGCCATTGTTTATGTGATAAGACTGAAATAATTTGGCCTCCCGCAAAGTGTGCGCTGCCCTTTCGTATTTAATTTTTGAGACGTCTTAAAAATTAAATATATTTTTAATTAATTTGTATTAATATTTAGCACCGCGTCTTACTACCCGTTCGGGTTATACGCTTAAGTACTAATTACGCTAATGGATTAGGAATTGAGAGGGTTGAATTTAGAGGAAGTGAACCCGCATTTGCGTGGAGGGAGAGTGGAAAACCATTTAGGGAAAACTACCCCCAGTTCACCCGACCAAGATTCGAACTTCGATCTCCCCGTCCTCGACGGTCGAGCTCAACACGACTAGCGCGTTAGCCAACTACGCCACCGAGGCGGGTTATATATTTTTTTATAAAGTTATCTTATTTGAACTCGACAATTAAAGTCCTCGTGCGACTACTCTGTCTATTTTATTAAAGATATAAATGGGGGGAGGAGATACTAAAATCGAGAATATCTTCCAAACCGTTGCGATACGGACAAGTGTGCACCAACCTTAACTCGCTACTCCTCTGCAGGTTGGCGGGATTACGTCATCTGCCAAACTCGCGCAACAACATTTCAAACACGATGAAAACAGAAACGTTTATTTTGAACAGAATACACGTCTACCAACAGTATTAGAAAATTAAAAACCTATTTATCATGACATTATTAAACGGAGCTAAACGTTGATTTTTCATATAAAATGAAGTGATCATTTTTTCTTCTCGATATTATCAGTGACACCCACACAAACAATGACTAGTTAGAGCCGGTAGGTTGGTATACTCTGATTTTGGTTGAAAGAACAGTAGAGAAAATCAAAACATATTTCTTTGCGGCCAACATTGATAACATTTTCTTATATTATTTGTGTTATTTTATAGGTATTGATAATATCTATCAAAAGTGACAGCTGCAGATAACATGGCTTTATGTATGAATATATTAACATTGTTTTAGTAACTTTAGTAACCAACTTCTATTGTTCTTCCTACCAAAATCATACTATAGTTGCCTCGAGATGATTGCAGTTTGTGTAAAATAAAATTGACACAGTAAATAAAATATTGCTTCAGTAGATGCATTTACATTTATTTTCTATACAAAGTAATATCAACAGTAGTTGAATATTTGTTATGGGCACACCTGAAATTTGATGAGAACTTTTCTCTTCATTTACAATAAATGACAAAATGTCAGATATTCTAAAATGTTGCTACCTCTCTCATGAGCCAATTATTCTTGTCTATAGACGAATTTACATTGATCCCTTTAGATAAATGACTGAAAATGAATAATGTAAACGTTACAATAATCCAAAGTGATCATCAACGAGGAAGGATGAACGAAGTTGGCAGCGGCCAACTTTTGCTAACCGGTAATGAAACACAGAGGATGAGTCATCCAAAATGAATAGTGTAAACATGTGCTTGCCTCTTCAGTGAACGCCAGTCTTCGTACATATTGTGTAGTAGCTGTGCAGTAATTGCTTGTGTACATCATGGTGTTTATATGGAAGGACGACCATACCCCATTACTATTAGATATATTGAAAGATTTTGAGTGTTTAAGGAACATTAAATCACTTGAATACAGAAATAAGGTTGCAAGGGAAAATGTACTTCAGAAGATGGTACCGGAGTTGAATATTCCTGGTGTAACAGCAGAAGATGTAAAATTGAAAATAAAGACAATCCATACTCAGTACTCGTCCGAACTGGCCATAGTACAACAATCTGTCAAAAGTGGCGCTGGTTTGGATGATATTTACCTACCAAAGTTGTTCTGGTACCAAAATGCTGACACTACTCTCCGTGGTGTTTGTAGAACAAGAATCAGTGTTTCAACAAAAGTAAGAAATAGAGGATGTTGGCACACGGTATAATGCCTCTAGGGTTCTGAACTCCGGCAACCAGATATCTTAGTGTTATGTGCAGCTTGAGTCGAGCAGAAAGGCATTCTGTGTATCTTGTTTGCAGGGGCGCACCCAGGATTTTGAGCTGGGGGAGGCGTTTTACATAATAATTTTCATAGTTGCACCATTATATATTTCAATTACTATAATATTTGGAAATTTGACTCAAAACGTGGGGATAAGAAAGATTGAGAATCAGCGATGCCCCCTAAAAAGTGGGGATTCGGGGGGTATATCCCCCTGGCACAATTTTGATTTCAAAGGATGCAAATGGTAATATTTAAGCTAATTTGTACCAAAATCGGATCCTCGGCCTACCCTCTGTCACTGTGTACGCCACTGGTTAACAGGTCTGTGTCTACACATTCTTCTTCACACCCAGGATTTACAGTTGTAAGGGTGGGGGCATGTGATAATATCAACTGACCCTTCCCCTCTTCTTGATACAATAGTGTTTACATAATTGCTCTAAAATAATAATTTCAATTACTGTACCTATCTGAAAACTTTATGTACAAAGTGTAAAGACTTTAACATTTCTAGAAAATATTATGATATCACAGGTCTAGTTTTCATTTAAGTGCAAATTTACAGTAAACTTAAAAATCAACAGAAAAAAGTATTCCGTTGATAAGCCCTAATTACTGCACAAAATTATTTGTTTTATATTAAATATAATTAAACAAAATATAATTGATTGACAGAACATAGTACTGATCATATTTTTGTAATATTCTTAATTTTCTGGGGGATGATTTTCAGGTGGGAGGAGGGGGCGGCCTCAGTCTCCAAAGACCCCCCTACCGTGGGTACGCCCTTGCTTGTTTGCATGTATATATGGTTCTACTTTTGCCAACAACTATTACAATTTTGTTTTGGACATTCGAATGTGGTTTTTCAGCATATTTTTGTCTTCATTAGTCCATTCCACTAGTAAAGTGCTTGATGCACCCAAAGTATTACGTCACTGCATCAAGGGTTTCACCCACCATCTCGCGCTGCTTCCTTTTCTTCCTTTTTTCATGAAGAATGTGTTGATCCTCCTGAACTAATAAATCACACACCATACGAATACCTGCTCGCGATACTTCAGTTCCCTCCATTTTGAAGTGAACTGCTTAAATCATCTTGATGACCAGTGTAAACTAAATACGTTTCATTCAGTGACTTCACTCTCGATGATTCATCAATTATGATCATCCTGGATGACCCGTGTAAATTCGCCTTATACTTCGTACATTTTTAGATTTCATAAGTTTAAAAAAATGATAAAATGGGATGCACACAAATTAAACATTTGGGATTGTAAACTATGTGCTTTACAGTTTACTTTTCCTTGATTTTTTTTTAAGAACATACATACTGTATTTGGGGCACCTTTTAGAAAATACAAACATATTTTTTTGCGGTCAACATTGACAACATTTTACTATTTATACACAGTAGCACTTGGCTAGTACAACATTGGTTAATTCGAAAAATCGGATAATTCTTACACACCATGGATTCCCCATGAAATATTATATAAACCAACGGTAAAAAATAGCATTTAGTTAGAATTTTAGAAGTAAATATTTGTATAATTCGAAGTCTATCTGTTGTTAATTTGTTCGAGTCAATCTTTATTAAATCCTCAATTTACCAAGAGTGTCATATAAAGCTAGTTAACGACGCACAGTAAAAGATAAAATGGAGAACGCTACACCGGCTGTGAGCGGGTTTCATGTGATCCTGACTGAGATAAGTCTGCACTATTATTATTATTATTATTATTAATATTATTATTATTAACACCACATCTTACTACCCATTCAGGTTATACGCACTTACACTAATGTATAATGGTAGGGTGATTGTGAGATGAAATGGATGACCTACAGTTTAACGTGGAATCCGAACCACGGTGGAGGCCTGGCATTCCACACATTCACAAGTTGTGATTAATACACATCTTGTCAGGGATGAAGGAAGGGTTTGGCAATCAGATAAATCTGTGCCAGGACCGAGGATTGAACCCCGGACACTCAGCACAGAAGTCTGACACCTTACCCCTAGACCACCAGGTCACCAATAAGTTTGCAATTTCCGTATGTTAATTATTACAAGTTTGTGTATTTTGTGTTTACATTTTATTGTTTTTTCATGTATGTATATACTCTGTGTGTGTGTGTGTGTGTGTGTGTGTGTGCATATTTTGAAGTTATTGATTTATTGTGTAAGAGCTGAGTAGATACTCATAAAACCGGTTAATTCAAATTTTATATATTTCGAATTTTTCTTTAGATGTCCCTTGGACTTCAGACTANAGAGCTGAGTAGATACTCATAAAACCGGTTAATTCAAATTTTATATATTTCGAATTTTTCTTTAGATGTCCCTTGGACTTCAGACTAAAAGAATTTTACTGTATACATATTTAGCACCACATCTTACTCTGTTCGAGTTACCATATTATTAGTTGTTTTTTTATTTATTTTTATCGTATGGCATTACTGACTGGGAGGAACATGACAGTCAGTTTATGCGCCTGTATGTAGACTATTTGCAGCTCTGGTGGCATAGAACGTTGTCCAGGGTACACCATGGATAGTGAATATGGAGGTGTGGGCCATTGGAAATCGAACCCAGGACCCCTAGGTTCGCAGCTAGGTGCACTGACCATTACACCACAGGGCCTGATATTATTAGTGTTATTTTGTAGGTAGTTGCAGGTAGTTGAAGATCACATTACTCGACATATAAAAAAAAGTAGATCTTGTTATTATTTTCTCTAGTCCTCAGATACGTCCACTTGTAATCAAATCGGGGTTTGTATCGGGACATTTTCTTTAAGAGCACGCCTCTCCACTGGACTCCAGCAAGATATTACTAGGATATATAGAGCAATACAAATGAACACGGGGAAATATACTCTGATAGGAGCAAGGAGGTTTAATACCCACCTCCTAGGTAATTTACCTTGCTATTATAGATACACCTAGTATGAAATGATCTACCCTTCCCGGTCGAATGTATCCACACATATATATCCAGCAGCACCCCCTTCTTCTTTTCTGTGTATTTTGTTGTATATTTGTTATTCCCCATCCCTCAGTAGTGACCTAGAACCTAGGTCCTTGAGAGTCGACTCTACATCAGCATGTTCAACCTCCTCTCTCTCTCTCTAGTTCCATGACATCCTATCGGGAGCAAGAATATATGACAATTGCGTACACCCAAGAAATAACGACTATTGCGTACAGTTGTTTATTTTTCTACTTTAGTTAGCCATTGGTCAATTTCAATGATTGACATAAAGAATATAAAGCTGTGTAGGATATTTTTACTTCCTCCCACTGTACTATTGGTAAGGGGTCTTTTTTGCTCCCAAAACCATTAACAAACCCATTTTTTAAAACCTAAGCTAACCTAAACTAGCCTGAATTAACCTAACCTAACCTGAGCTAACCTAAGCTAACATAAACTAAGCTAAACCAAACTAACTTTAACTACTCTAACCTAAGCTTGACTAACCTAGCCCCCTTTCAATCCAGGGTGTTAGCAACTATCACTCCGAAGCTGACCCCCTACCTGGGTCGCCCACCTGCTCGACCCTTTGGGCGCAACTGTCGCTGTAAGTAATTGTCAGGACACCTGGAGCACCCCTTTATCCCCTCACTTGTAGCCACCCTCCTAGCAACACGGAACACGTGCTAGAGAGCGAAGTTGAGCAAATCGAACACGCGAGTGAAATGATTGGGTTGAAAGCTTCCTCACAAGTTTTAAATATCGTTAAGTTAGGTATTTACGTAAATTTCCGTACAGAGTCAAAATCCCTGGTCATGAAATACATATTTAATAAGGTCCACGTCACGGTCACCCATCCGAAGGGTTTTTTATTTCGTTACGTGAAAGCAGTGATTCATACACTGTTATAGGCGCTAAATATAATAAGTAGGAGTGAATTCTTTGGCACCAAAAATGTTTGAAATAAGCAGGCAAATAGGTGTTAAAAATATGGGATTTAGCCATCAGAAAAAACAGCACACAATACGTAATGTAACATTGATTTTACTACCTAATATTTTATTACCTATAGCCAATTCACATTGCTATTTTTTTAGCAGCTTATATATTTAGTAACAATCCAAAAACCTTATTCAATTTATCTCTCTTTAAGTGTATAATATGTTCCCCCCCCCCTCCTCCATTACTTGTTTCCAGCCCGGGTCAGTTTTTTATTCAAGCCATATATTTTCCACTACCGGCTCGCTAGGCCTGTTGTAGCTTCACATGTCTTCTAATATAACTTAAGACCAGAACAAGCACAATATCCAGTCCCTAGGCCGTTAATTCATCACTGTGAAAGGTTAAATCCACATTTCATCAATGATATATATTTCGGTCATGGCGCAAATTTAATCCAGGACCCTTAGCTCAGTAGACAGACACGCTACCGACGGAGCTAAGGTGTCGGATGGTTCTGTGTTTATTTCTCTTAAATATTGGTAGTCTTTGTTGTTAAGAGGTCTTCAGTTTGTAATTACCCTATTCTGGGCCCCTCTCATTTGTTTGAAGTCACGGACGAAGTATGTTTTTTTTAAAAGAACAGTATGTACATTTCCTTACATGCTTCATCCATGAATGATTAGGCAAAATTGAACGATTTTATTTTAAGTATTAGGTTCTAGATTCAAGTTATATCTTTATCAGTAATATTTTAACTAATTATTATTTATTTTAGTGTGTTTTAAGTCCATAAGGTTTTTCCAAAAGTAAATTTAAATATAATACGTATTAAACCACTCTTTGCTTATAACTTCTTCCGGTCCATGCTAAAAAGTGCGGTGATGAGTTTGCCACCTTTTAGTTCAGACAAATATTGGCCCACCAATAAGAAGCTAGCTCTCATAACATCAGCTTTTCAAAAGCTCTCTTATTGGTTGGTTTAGCACTCGACAGAAGGGGTCCCAGAAGCAAGGGGTAGGTTGGATATTAAGGGTTGGAGAAGTTTCTGCGGAGTCCTCTCCTTGTCATTTTGCCATACAAGTAGGATCTGTGTCAGTGTGATATAACATTTTTAACTACAGAAGTGTGGTTTTAACTCAATAAATAGTGCATTCATGTTGAACTCAACTAGCTTGGGAACTTATTAAACCAATTTCCTAAAAAAAACCCATATAGGGTGAGATACAATCATTCCAACTATCATCCAACCGTGTGCTAACGGCGCAGTACGATAATCAGCACACCAAGATGGACGAATAGGGTCTGTTAGACATGATCGTCATAATTGAAGCCCCATCGGGGGGCAAGTAGCGCGAGAACGTGTCGGTATCATAATACGTTATATGTAATGATCGGTTCTTTAATTATTTTTGGTAACTATCTTATGTGTCATTTTCTATAATTCCTTGGGTGGTAAGCGGAGTCTTGAGATTTGGTTTAATAGTCCTGTGGAGTAAATTATTGCTTTCTACAGGTTTTTGTTGATAGCTCAGTTGTCTTTGTTGTCCGGTCCTGGAGCTTCATGTAGTGGTATTTTTCTAACTTCATCTATTATATTTGTGGCATGATGTGTTGTAATGGTTGTTCCAGCGGTCTTCAGAAATTATTCTAATAGTCTGTGTCGCTATTAAATTTTTCGTTTTCTGGCTCGTTGTTTGGTGCACATCTGCTCTTCAAAGGAGTTTTGGCGTTGGCTTTGTCTTCAGCTTCGTATCTAAGTCCTTTTCTCCTGTGAATTACCGGTGTTCTTTGCATTTCATTTGTCCGTGAGATTTCCTAATAGTTTCCATAGCAGTTTTGGGTCTTCGTTGGTTTCCACCACTACTTCATTAGATTTGAGGTTATTTGTCCCAGTTCTCTGTTAGATCTGTTCAATAGCGTTCTAACCTGTTAGTCCCTTTGCCTTCACCGTCTCTCCCTTAGATTGTCATTTTGTCTTCTATTTAGACAGGGTGATTTGTAATTGTATACAATAAAGTTGTTAAGTGGAATCTACACTTAAAAAGAAACTAAAAGTCCCATAATAACAAATTGCCGGGACTTCTTTACCGAGAGACTGACATGAACAGGTCTCACAGATACTACCGTTGTGTCGTAGAGTTTTTATTGACCTGGGGTAGTGGGACATTGCACCTTTACAGGAGATATTAGAAATGTCCATCATAGCGTTCACAACACAGTTAAGCCTTCTTGCGCCACGACTGTCTTGTTCGTTGGAAGATGTGTGGCATATCCCGGATTGTATTTCCATCAGCTACAGTTGCATTCCACAGATGATCTCTCGTGTTGTGCCGTTGGGAGTACACAATTTCCTTCATGTGGTCCACAGCCAGAAATCACAAGGGGTGAAATCAGGAGATCACGCTGGTCATGCAACAGGTTTGTTACGTCCAATCCATCGCTCCATCGCCGGGGATATTATTTGTCCAAATGGTGACTCACTGCACAGTCGTGCAGGGACTACATTCTGAAGCAGCCACGTGTTTAGTCGTGTTTCCAGTGGAACATTCTCGAGTAGTTGGGAGAAAACAGCCTGCAGAAAGTGTAAGTAGTTTTCAACTCGTAGTCGTGCAGGCATCTTATACGGTCCAAGTAGAACATCACCCACGCCTCCCGCCCAAACGTTGATGGAAAATTGATATTGCGAATTAACCTCCAGGACGGCATTTGGATTTGTGTCGGCCTAAATGTACGGGTTACGGAGAATGACACTGCAATTTCTGGTAAATCCATTGCTAGTACTCTGCTGAGAAATCGTGGATCTGTGGTGTGGTGGTGCAGCAGCCAATCACAGAATGTCCTAGGGCGTTTGAAATCGAGAGCTGGATTCAACTCCTGCACAAGCTGCAAATGGAAGGGGAACAGCAAGCGGTCATGTTCTGTTCTTCACACGGACGTATGTGACAAGTGATGACGTGCGGCTAATCACCGTGTACTTTTATCCAGTGGGTGTTCCACAGGTTGCAGAACTGCCTCTTCCACTGCAATGGTCCTGCGACGTAGTGGCCTACCAGCGTTGACCATCACAAATGAAAAGCAACCGGGTTTCCTCAAGCGGCTATTCAGTGCCACAAATGTCCTTTGATTTGGGTGTCGTCGGACAGTAGTAGCGGAAGCGGAATTATGTTGTTCCTCACCGTAAATAAGAACCATATTGGTCAGATACTTGGTTGTGTTTTGGTCCCAAATCTCACTGGCCACTTTCAATCACAGCAAGTAACTGAGTGCAACGTTCCATATCTCCGGCACGCCGAATGACACGTGAGCAATGCTACCCCAAAATGTTGCCATATCTCAATAATGAAGTGGTCCCGACAATATGTTGTTATGAGACTCTTAGTTTATTTTTCAGTGTAGAATCCACTGCACCACCTTAGTGTATACAATTATGAATCATCCTGTATGGTTGACTTTTCTTTTAGCGTGGATATAAGAAGCGATATTCACCTCTGATAGAGTCAGCGTATCATATTTGTTTTGAGAGTTACATATCACAGTCACGGAACCTCATCCTGATACTTATATTACATGATTTATTAATACCCCGGAAGTTTCCTGTAAATTAACTTTACAAGTTATCCGTTTCAATGGCTGAAGGGTCTAAGGCGTCACTTTCACAATTGATTAGACTGCTGATTTCAATCCAAAAATAATGGCTTCTGCCTGACCTAAAGTAGCTTCTGGCAGATATGGGTTGGATTATTATTGCTATTATTTTTAATACATTATCAAAGTTAGTAGACTATATTTCCGTATTTTAAAGTAGGTTTCATACTGGATTTGTGTTAAGGTCACGGCTACCCACACCAGTTACTGTAGCTATATTAAATATTGCCATTTTATTACTGCTAGTGTAATTTCATCTGTAAAATATCTTGAAGGCACCACCTACTTGAAGGAAAATATCTTTACACTGCTGTATTTGATATGTGAATGACTTCTGAAGCTTCAAAATCACTAAAACTGTCCTCAACTTCTTTCTTAGTATTTTCTGTTTCAGCCCTGTTAAAAAAAAGATTCTTTGTTTGAGGAATGCTAAATTTATGTTTCCAAGCATTTACATTTATATGTTGCGTGAAACGTCAATGAAAACTAGCTTAATTTCTCCTTTTTATTAACCTTTTCTTTAAAATCATAAATCTTAAAGTATGTTTTAAATCCTACAAGGACCTTTCGCTTCCATTTTTTCGTGTCGCGTGAGCCTTATTTTGAAGCAATATTCCATTTCTTGAATAAAGCGGGATTAGAGTCTGCGAAGGTTCTCAGTAGTCCTACCCACCATGGGTCGTCGTCCCCTTATATGCACTAATTACATTTCTAAAGGAAGCTTTTTTTATTAATGATTCATTTTGTTCATATTATTTTTGAAGCGTTGTCAAGCCATAATTCTTATCTTTATTGCTAAATTTGAGAAACTTTAGCTCATGCTAGCTTTGTTTGACACTAGCGCACCTGGCGAGTGCAAGTCTAAAACCTATTATGTGGAATGGTAGGCAGTAGGGTGAAAGGTGGGGCGTGGCTTCACAACTGAACAAAGTATCCTTCCGCTTCAACAAGAACAGATGGATCACGGAAACAGTAGATGGCGCTAGCTACCGGATAGATCTTACGGATAAATAATACGTTCGTAAATATCAGTTTTCTGGAGAACCAGTGAAATATTTATGTTAATATTTTTAACAACCCTTCTAAGATAATGTATCGATGTTTATTAATTGATGCATTTTCTTATTTTTTGTTTCGAGGTCGGAAGTTTTCTATTGAAAAAGTCAAGATTTTTGATATTTGATCAATGTTAAAATTATAGAAGAGGTGTGTATATAAAAAGTACAACTTAATCAACATGCTTCTATTTTTGAACAAACCGTTTCCGAAAAGAAAATTGCAAAGCAAAAAAATTCTTGAAGATAACCGTTTGTGCCCATGGCTTTGCATTTCCACGCCAAATGAAAAATGCCAATCGCCTTAACGGCAGGGGGTCTGGGTGTTGTGTCTGTTCTAGATTTAAATTAGTTTATAAGTCGTGTGCTTATAAAATCAGTCAGTTCAGAAACTGCACGTTAAATACCGCAAATAAAAATATAATTCAAGAGAAGCTATTAATATAAAGTGGAGTGGAAACCAAGAATCCTGTTTATTTTCATTTTAAATTGATTGCAATTTAAAAATAAATGGTACGGCACACCGCACAGACTTTCTCTCTCTTTCTATAAACTCGTAAGATTTCTGAACGGAATAATGTAC
>CABFWO010002590.1:0-14506 GCA_902155825.1 Timema genevievae
ATAATCGGCATCGGTGATCGGCCTAATCGGCAACAAGTGATCGGCATCGGACTAATCGGCAAAATAGCTAATCGGCCCAGCTCTAACGAGAATGCAGTGGAAATAAAATCTACCCTATCTGTTGACTTAATACTGAACTAAGAGCTTGAAAACATGGGATCGCTGTGAGCGACGCTGGCAAGCTTAGCAGATATTTTGTGCATCGCTCTGAGCGACGTTGGCACTCAAAGGGTTAAATGTAAAATTTCACACTCTATCTAACTTGTAATTGCCACAAGAGTTAAAAGAAAAACTGAATGAATTTACTAGACTTTTTTTTCTTAAATTTGATAATGGAAAATAAAATTATACTGTAATCCTTGGGGAAGTATTGTTAAAAGTGATTGATAATATTTTTAGTGATAATAATTATTTCCAAATATGTTGACAAAAGTTACTTTCAGACAATGTTGGCATTACTGATAGCTTCTGCTAGCTGTCATGTTAAACCAAAGAAGCAATGGGGGTACTGTAAACAGCTTTTACTCCTTCCCTAGCAGTTTACAGAATTTAGGCTCCCCGCCTCCTCCCCCCCGAGATCCTGAGATGATATATTTTTTCTTCATAGCCTTCAACTTTTAGTTCATCTTGTCATGAAATGGGGTCTTAAGTGTGAATATTGTTTTTTCTTTTAAAATGATTTAATACAAAGTGATATATTTTAAGTGTAAATATGTTTTGTTTTTTTCTGAAAATGGTTGAAAATTTGGGTTGCGGTCTATGTTTGGGGTTGGCCCATTTTCAGGCCAATACATTAGTTTAGTTTTTATCTTTATTTATTTTCATCCATTTCCATTGTTATAAGTTCCAATAGATGAAAGTTCTGACAACTAAACAAAATTGCAATATTCAGAATTGGATAATTTTTTATTGTGTCCATTATTTGTTACTTTTCCATTTCACTTTAGTATAGGCAATTTGTATCTCTACTCAACAGGACCTTTGTGTTTAGCTGATCTTGCACAAACCAAACACAGGCATTTTGTTTAATTTTTTTTTTATTATCTACACATTTTAGGCTTTTTTTTTTCAACAGTTTGTGTGTGAAACTCCAATAACTTAAACTTTGCTTCAAATATACATCTGCTTTGACTTCAATTTAAAAGTAAGATTATGGATTCTACAATACAAAGCCTCAACACTTAAAATATTTCAATTCAAAATGCACATTTGTGTTCAATTCCTGTAATTTTATGCTGTTATAATAACTTAATTTATTAATTGAGAATAAAATACGCCTATCATGTTGCAATACAACATTTTGTAAAAGATATTTAATACTTAGAGTTATATAATTGAGTGTGGATCAACTAATGAAGCAAATATATGAAGGTAGAGTGTGTGAATAAAAAGGAAGGGGTAGGCCATGTATGACGTGGCTAAATGTGGTAGATGAATTTGTAAAAAAGAGAAACCTTAGGAGTTCTAAGAATAAAAGAGAATGAATGACTTTGTGTATGGATGGTGTTGAAGCAAAGGGTGTATGCAAGGATAAGAAAGTGTGGAGAAAGTTGGTGAAGATTGATTAAGTATGGAGTTGTTGTTTTCTGAGCTGTATGCACAGTTTCTTGCCTACCCTGTAAGAAACGGTGTGACTATGTATGTGTGTAGGTGTGTGAACATGCATTCATATGTGTGTGTGTGTGTGTGTGTGTGCATGCTTACATGTGTGTATGTGTGTGTGTGAGCATGTATGTGTGTGAGTGTGCATGCTTACATGTGTGTATGTGTTTGTGCGTGCATGACTAAAGCTGGAGATTTAAAAGTTTGTGCTTGTAGAAAAGGTTGAGCTACCCCTGCCCACATAGTCCAAAACTGTACACTTTTCAATTAAAGATATTTCCAACTTGACCAAATGTATTGAACCCTTTGACTTTTATATCTGTGATACACATTTTGATAGTTAATTAAGTATGCAACATATAGTATTTTTCCAACATTAAATATTATAACTTATTCAGCATCTGGAATATTTCACTATTTTGTATATATAGTCAAGGGAACACTAAATTGTGATTTACTTAAGAGCACAAAATGACACAAGTTTAACAAAAATGTTTTTTTTTTTTCCCTATAAATACTTTTATTGAAAGTGCTTCGTATTTGTCATATTCTGAATTTTACTTTTGAATTGTAGCTAAAGCTGATAAATATTTGTAATGAAGTAAAAGTTTTCAAAGATTCGAACATCTTTAATTCATTTTAGTACCGGTGTGTGAATGCTAGAACTGATTGCTGCTGTCCCAAGGAAAGCTGTGGTTAGGAGAGCACCTCTCGGTCTGTCTTGTGTCGTAACCACTCTGTATGTCTGTGAGTGCAGGCCGCACGCTACAAGACTCTACACGGAGTCTCAAACCCTTACCAGTGCGATGTGGGGGGAAGAAGGTTCCTGGGAACCTCGGGTCAGCCCTTGGACGACATTGCCCGCTACAGCAAGCTGGAGGATCCTTTGGAGATCCTAGAGCAGACCCTAGAGTGGGGCCACCTCTCTCCCACCTCTCCAGATACCCTCGGTAAGTGCTACCATTATGATGGATCAAAACGTTAAGTTTAATTGAACCACCAAAGGTAAGGTGTAAGCTTCAAACAGCTACATTTTAACTCCTTAGTAGAGCTCATAGCTGTTTCATATTTTTACCCGAGTCAAAGGATCGGGCAAAAATTACTGATTCCCGTTTAAAAGTTGACCTGTACCTCTTGATCCAGTGGTACCACTGTAAAGTGTGAACAGGTTTCCTCTTTGTCTCGTGGCACTAATGTAAAGTGTGTTCCTCTTTTCACTGTAAAAGCCATAATGTGTTGATGTTAGGTATTTCTCTTGCTTTTCTGGTACCTTTTTGAAAAGGGCAAGGCCTGTCTTATGATCATTTAACCAGGATATTAGTTACAAGATTACGGTCGAACTATTAGAAATATTTAAGATCAATTTCTACGTTAATCATCTAGAAACAGCGAACTTGGGAACAATCTAGTAGATTTTTAATTTTTAAATAACTACTTTTCAATTTTGTTGTATTTTTTAAATATGTTAAAACGATTTCACTGGTCTCAATTCTACTGTTTCTTAAAGTAGAATACAGATAACTGAACCATGATGTAATGTCTGGTTCGAGCTGTATTGCCCACATAAGCTAGGTGTGTAGAATAAATGGTAATATCATGCTTTACCTCACCACATACTCTTTACCTCTGAGCCTACCGTGTGTAATGGTAAAGGGCAGGTCAGGCTGTCTTACTCTCCGGCTTCCATGCGGACAGGACCAGGCCTCTAAGCTACACACTTTAATTCCGCTTCTTGACCGTGGAGGTTCATGGTGTAACAGTTTACAGAACAGTCTTCAACATTGAATCTATATCTAAACGTGGACTCCAGTTTGTTTTTGAGAACACAACTTGTTATTGTGTTTTTTAATAAATGGCTTAAATTACTTAGTGTTTTTTTTTATTATTAACACTAATACAACATCACCAGTCTCAATCACGGACCAGTGTAAATGTATAGAAACATAGTATTTTTCCAGGACATCCAACAACCTGGAAGGATAGAGCTCAAACTTAAAAAAAAAATCAAGCTAGCAGATCAAACAACAGTTCCTACTCCTTAATTAGTCGGAAGCTTGCTACTGGGCTATGGATCCCGGGTTTGATTCCCGGCATGGCTGAAAATTTATCATTGATGAAATTATGGGTTTGCCATTCCATATTGATAAATTCATGACTAGGGACTGGATGTTGTGCCTGTCATAGTCTTAAGTTAGATTATATGGCTTGAATAAAAGACTGACCTAGAGACACAGGCTTGAAACAGTAATAGACGTATGTAGGTCAAAAACAAGTACTTGAAGGCATTTTATGAAACCCACGACTGCTTCATGTGTAATGTGTGTGCTGAGAACAATTCTTAAGACGACTAGTTCAATCTGTATTACCTTCCTAAGCTAGCTGTTATCCAGGAGGTGAGACAATTTCTTAGAATTTATAATGCAACAAATTGCAGTAATTTTCTTGAATACGTGTTCTGTTCTCTTTTGCCTAGGAGTTTGATGGCCAACCTTTGGGCATATTATGTTTTGCTCTTGAAGCGTATTAATTCTTTCCCTGGTGTTCACCGGAGTGGTTTGTCCCCACAGGTTGCTATCCATACTACAAAGAAGATCCATTCATCATCACAGAGTGTCCTGATGTTTACTTTGCCGGCAACCAGCCTCGATTTCAGACCAAGTTGTATGAAGGTGCGTGTTCCACACATGAGGATTTTACAAATAACCTTTCAATATTGTTTCTATAAAATTCTAAGTCATTAATATTATCATCATCATCATAATGAACTGTATCCAGCCTGTGGCCAGGTTGGTATAGTAAAATGGCTCCATTTCTCTCTGTCCTTACACCATTCTTGCTTTCACTTCCTCTCAATTGCACACTTGTTATCTACTCCTCCTATTTTTTTCTTGGGCTCCCCTGCGGTCTTTGCCCTACATACTTAATCTACATCATTCTCTTTAGTTTCCTTTCTTTTTCCATCCTCATGACATGCCCATACCATCTCACCCTTGCTTCCTCTACTATCTCACGTACAGGGGTGCAGAATATGCCCAAATGTGCGAACGAGGTTCGAGGGAAATTAAAGCAGTCCTGGGGAAATTTGGAGCAGGGAAAAGTCCAACAATTTTGTTGACGTTTTTATTACATTAGGGTTCTGATATGTTAGTTTCATTTGTATGAAAAACAAAGGCCGATGACACTCAACACTGACACTATCAGTATGTGCCATAGTGAGGCAGTAAGCACAGTGTCTAGGGGCTAAGATAATGTATCAGAGTTCTAGATAAGAAGTCCGAGGTTGAGATGAGGGGCAAAGGAAAAATCTAATAATTCAACCTGGCTAGTGGCGTGATTGAGTGATGAGCCATCAATCACCTACCCTACATTCACCTGTTATATCGCGGCCTAATTACACGGTACAACATATCTAATAAACATCCCCAAGAAAAACCTAGAAGTAAGGATCAAGGGTTGGGAGTATTGCAAGTTTTGTAAAAGGTAAATTGTGTGATCAGGAAAAACTCTGTCATAAATAGTAATAGTATTTCCCCTAGTGTGGTTGAGTGATATACCTTGCAGTAGTGGCGAGTCTACAAAAAAACGAAAAGTCTATGAAAATCAACAATTAAACAAAGGCCTCCCGGAATTACACTCCATTGCCTCTTACTCTCAAGATGTAAAATTAAATGTTAGTATTGGTAAGCCTACTGGTATCTATGAACAATTAATAACAATATGTAATGCACACAAGGAGATGGGAAGGTTGCCATTTCTGGAAGACAACTACATTTTTTATAAGGTAGGTACTATAAAAATAGCTATGATTAAAAATATGTTTAAATTTGAATTTTCCAAGCTATGTAGGAGGTAATAATCCTTATTCCCTTCAGCCTCTATAAAATATTCAATGTTTTATTTTGAGTGCTATGGTTTTCGGGGAAATTTGTTATGAAAATGTTATGTTCTGGGGAAATATTGGATCTATGAACATAT
Source organism: Timema genevievae (assembly GCA_902155825.1). Classification (NCBI taxonomy): domain Eukaryota; kingdom Metazoa; phylum Arthropoda; class Insecta; order Phasmatodea; family Timematidae; genus Timema; species Timema genevievae. Next base: position 5,578 of record CABFWO010002590.1, read on the forward strand.
TCTGCACCCCTGCTCATGTATTCCAACATCCTCATTACATGCCCATACCATCTCACCCTTCCTTCCTCTACTATCTCATGCCACTATATCATCACACATATATAGATCCACGGCATTACAACTGGTACAGTCATCTTTGGGTGTTTCTAGGTCCCAAGGGGCAGCGTGTGAGGCTTATCTGCATCCCCAGCTTCATCAAGACACACTCCTGTGTCATGGTGGATCTGGCAACGTTGGAGGTCACCCCTTTCAGAGTGAGGGTGCCACAACCTGCCACTACCGGCACTTCGTCCATGGAGGTGGACTAGCTCTCCTCCACTTGCTTCCCCACTTGGTGACATAAGAGCGGGAATTGAGCTCTAGATGGTTTGTTGGACAGTTAAAATGGTGGTTGTTTAAGGAGGTTCCTGGTTAGATTCCTGAATATCTGTTTATGGACGTGTGTAATCATCAGCTCTATATTAGCAACCAATAGTATCACGCGCTATCAAACACCACGACCATCCGGGACTCAGGAAGGCTGTTAAACTGCTAAGAATACAATCCAAGTTTATAATAAACGAAGATTGAATAATGACCCTCAGCATTAGACAAATCCTGGATAACTCAGTGGGAGAACATTGGCACGCTAAGCCAAAGGTACCAGGTTTGATTCCCATGTCCAGGTATATTTTCATTTAAAATAAATTGAAATGTGGTCCTCTCCAAAGGGACAGTGCCGTAATTACAATAATTTTCAACCTAGTTGCTGATTTTATCAAAAACATTTTAAGGTAAAGAAAGTTGTTAATCGAATTTAAGTTTTTCATATCCTTGAGTTCATCCACATTGAGACTTTATATGAAAAAAGTGAAAAATAATAATAGAAATAGTAAGGAGAGTTAGGCTAGACCTTGCTAGAAACAAATAAACTTATCTTTTCACATAGCGATAATTGTGAAGAGCGTGTGACAAAACAAGGAGACATTCTTAGTTTATAAAAGTGTGTGGAGCCTCAAAAATCTCGACTTCCTTTGGATATTCGTCAAGCTTTATCTTCCATTCAAAAGTGAAATTTCTCTTTTGACAGCTACAATGCTTTCAAATATATAAACTTTAAAGTCAAAATACACAAATTAGTTCAATTTTGTCGTCATTTTTTAGGTAACAAACTAATGCTAACATGACAAAAAAATATAAAATAATTAAATTGCTTGGAATAAAAGACAAGAACAGGTTCATAAATGGAATTGTGCTGTTATTTTTTATCTGAAAGTTTTTTCTTTTAATCAAAACAGTGATCTCCACAGTAAGACTTAAAATATTATGACATTTTGTTGGCGCGTGGCGGCGTATATCACAGATTCTTAAACTTGGGGTTACATCAAACTATGACAAACATGAGTAAATTAAATGTTCACTATACAACTTTTGAAACTTTCATTCTATATCAGTTTAGTTTATTGCACTAAGCCAATTTTAATAATCATCCATCTGCTTTGGTGGCTGCATGGTCTAAGGCATTATTCTTGTGTTAGACTAGACTGCCGATGACAGGGAGATCGGACATAAAATCCCGGTTTAGAATAATGTATGAAGTTTTTCCAAAATGCTTTTCAATCTCTTCTCCACACAAATGCATGTAACTTCCTCTGAAATTAACTTTCTTTCTTCATCCCTAACTCATTAGCGTAATTAGTAGATATGTCATGATACCTGTTTTTCTCGACTCCGATTCTCAAGTTCAACCTTGATTCTTCGGTTCTCAATTCCTTTTCTTGAACGTTTTCTTTTTCATTATTTTTCCAAGTATTATTGCATAGAAAATCTAACGTGCCTGATACCCTACTCCCTCCTCAATGCGAAACTTGGACTTGACAATTACAACACATGATCGCTTGAAACTTTAATCTCACAATCTTATAGATATCTATCAACCACACTAAAAGTCTTCAAAATTAAAAATTAAAATAAACTCAAAATTAATTCAATAAATTGCGAATTTAATAACGGAAAGAAGAATACATTTCACACGTTACAAAAATTTAAAGTTGTCCACCATAACTGATCCTAAGCACGTTAGCTCACCAGAAATTAGTGTTGAAGTTTTGGCAACGATATATTGATAATCTATTGAATTAAAATAAATATAACTTTTTTTTGCTCCATTTTTATTAACTACGTCAATTTTTGTTCTATTTTTATTAAACTTGTCTTATTCAAAGAGCTAAATAAAACATTAAAAATTGAAAAGCGACAAAGAATATAATTACAGGAGAGTGGCCATTTTAATTTGATAGGAATATCGTAGCTCTTGATCTACACGTTGTGATAGGGCTCTGCAAGTTCTCGGATTTCGAGCTTCAAGCCGAGCTCATACTTTAAGCTCGAGATCGAGATCGAGATTGAAAGTTTTGTAGGCTTGTCATTTTTGAGCTTTCACTTGATGTACTTAATAATCAATTTTTAAAACACAATAGTAAGCATAGACTATTTACTTGAGATAATATCGACATTTCCACTTATAAATCATTTGGTTACGTAACAAATTCTTAAAAATTAATTTCAATTTTCACATTAATAACGTAATAGAGCTTTAAAACCACTTTCGACTGGTAAATTTATTTAATATTGTCGTCCATTTTGAATTATACTTGATTGAAGCTGTTTACTTGTATTGCCATGACAAAGCAATTAAAATAAAAGGAAAATAAAAAGTACATTACTAAATAATTGAATTATTCTTTTTACTATTCCTACTTGGTCCCTTTCTAAAATAATAATTTATGTTAAATTAAAAATGTAATATCAAGAATATATTATTATATTAAATGTTTTCAAACTCAAAATATTTAAAACTAGTTTAATTAATATGTTTAGCTACAAAACTAGCTCTAGTTTAGTTACTATTTAGTTATAGAATTATGTTGGTTAACCTGTCTAAAATCAATGTTGATCTTATTTATTGCATTACATATTTTACCAAACTTAACCACATTTATTCATATTGTTTGCTAGAAATATTATTTTGGTCACATTATTTTTAATTTTAAAATATGAGCATCAACTTTTATAAGCATTAACAATAGAATTGAACTAAATTTCTCAATAAAATAATGTCTAACGAGAGTCTGTACAACGCGCATATTCAACTGCACATAGAGGAATGGAAATAGAACAGAAAACGGGATCATGCACGACTACAATAAGGAATAATAAACGAAATACGAAACATTTCAAATTTTTAACTGTTTATGATTCTTACGCTTTCTTATAGGGTAAATTACGTTACTGAAGCATATTTTGGGAAAATATTAGCTTATTAAAACGTCACTTTTATTAACTTTTTATCAAGACAGTGTAGAAACACACTTACAATAATGTAAAGTGGTAGTGAAGGAAGTCGACCTGAAAGGATAGTTAGATTAGGCCTAGATATAAACAAACAAAACTTTAGGTCCCGACACAGACTCCATATCTTTAGGTCCATAGTCCGTGTTCCTGGTCCATAAGAAATTGTACTCGCAATTACGGAGTCAATATTCGTAATCATGTAATCGTTTCAACCAATGAGATAGTAAGAGACTTCATCGAATCAAAAAATGCTAAAGAAAATTGTCTACAGCAAGGAGTGAGCATCAAGCGGTCAGCTGATCATAATATAAAAATTAAAGAAACCAAAAACAACTTTTTTGAGAAAACTTCCAGTATCTACTAAAATGTAGGCTAAGTACAATCACAAGAAATATATTTATAACTCGATTTTAACTATCAAACTTAAAATAAAGGTTTGCAATAGCCTGAAAATGCAAAACAGATGTACTAGTATTTTGGATGAAAACAAAACAAGAACTTTTAATATTTTTAATAATAACCTACAAAAGCAAAGCCAAAATTTCTGATAACTTGGTATTTCTCAGAAAACATTTTCCTAGAAGCCGCTCTTCCCGGGATGTATAGATTTTTAGAAAAATGTTTCTGAAATAGTTCCAAGTGTAGCCATCTTTTAATTTTGTATATTTTGTATATTCGTTCTTTTATTTCAATGTGCATGCACATGTTTATTCGGCTGGGTCCATATAAATTAGTCGGTAGAAAGTTAAAATTGGGCAACTTCTGCAGAGTAAGTACTTATGGATAAGGACTCTGTGGCTAGAGCCATCTGATATTGTGGCATCGATTTCTTATGGACTACGGATATGGAGCCTGTGTCGGGGCCTTAATTCTTCTTACATTTTTACACTTCCCACTTTTTCAAACTTCCACAGTTACACACTGTTTTGAATTTTCGAAAATATTTATTTTTAATATGAAGAGACATTAATAAAAAAGTAATATTTCTGAAAATTTAAATTGATGTGCTACTGTGGAAGTTATGAAGAAGTGGTAAGTGTAAAAGTGTTTGAAGAAATGAAAAGAGAAGTGTGTTGGTTCCTATCTAGGCTTTATCTATCATTTAAGGTTGACTTCCTTCACTATCACTTACCTTGCATTATTGTGCAATGTTTCTACACTGTCTTACTGTACATTTCCAAGCCATCATGCAATTAATCATTTTATTATTTTTTTTAGTAATAGTGTAATTTTAATTTCCTGAAAAGACATGAGTGTTGAAACCATTTTAAAAACCAATATTTCCATTTATTTTATTTTTTTCTAAAAGTATTTATATTTATAAAAATGAGTTGTCATTCATATTTTAAGAACATATGTTTTAGTATTTTATTTTAAATCTGAAATTTTAAAGATGTGATACCTATTTTCATTTAAAATAAACAAATATATACTCTTAACATTTCAAAATTATGAATATATTCGAACTCAGGAGATTTTAGAAAAACTCGACTAATGAAAAAACCCAAGCTCGCAGACCCCTGGTTGTGATATATCAATTAATGATAGATATATCGATATACATTAAGGAAAATTGCCATTCTAGTCTTCTTATTATATATCAATTGTTTGTTTAGAATTGATTAATATATTCTGACATTCTCACTTAACTTTTATTTAAAAAAAAAAGTGTTTACCTCTTGATACTGTCGTAATGTCAGGTCGTATTTTTGAGACCATTTATTTTTCATGAAGTACACCTCAAAATTTTTGGGCCGTATTATATTCGGGATCGTACCAAATTCGGGCCATTATATATTACAGTATATTTACAATTTGTCAGTATTTAAGTGAAACGGCAATTAAATTAATATGAGAGATAATCGATTATTACCTATTTTGAATGTTGCCGTTTTGTTTAGTCACCAGTTTTATTGAGAACTAAGAATCGAGTAGCAAGAATTGTAATATTAGGATCGATCATTTCGATATCACCAAGAATCGAGGGTATCGAGGAATCAAGTTTGACAGCCCTAGTAACTAGTATATACGCATACGTATACAACCTAAATGGGTAGTAAGATGAGGTGCTAAAAAAAATCATCTGTACACTTAACTGAGGTAAATAATGTCTCCATTGTTTATATGCATATATTAAGTTTGTAAATTATATTTAAATTAAATTAAATATAATTGCATGTATGCAATTTTTTGCATTACATTGGTCTATTATTTCTATTTCTTATTTGATCTACTAAAACTTCTCAGTAAACTTAAATAAAAACTTTACCATCAACTTGCATTGTCTTATTAAAAGTGTTCATGGATAAATGTGTAAGAACCTGTGGTGTATGTAACCAGTATTCCACATCAAAGTTCATCCTACCCCAATATTATATTTTTATTACAGTCGCATCTTTTCTCTCTTGTAATTTCAGTTGTATTCTAAGAGAGTGAATAAAATTAATATCTATTTAAAGCCGACTCTTTCCCTTGTTTGTTTTCCCTGGTGCTTAGTTGTATCGGACTGAGAGGGGAAGTCCCTTTTCGAGGACAAACTCTTTGTTGACTCGGTGGAGTGTCTCTAGTCTTTTATTGGAGAGTGGAGGTCAAGTGGGCTCTTGATTCACCCTCCTCATCTCACCGGAACAAGGGCTTATATCCTCTTGCTATTTGTACAACCCGTGAACACCCAACTCTCTCTCTCTTTCTTTCTCTCTTTATGTACATATTTACACTTCAGTCACATGTTTGGTTCTCAGACTTTATAATCAAACCAGACATAAGGTGTATTACTTTTTTATACAGTGGCAGCAGTGTAAAGTGGCAGCAGTTTAAAGTATCACTTGTATTCTTCTGTCCGGTAGCAGCAGTTGTATGGATTTTGTTTTGATTATTTTTTATTTTTTTTCATTAATTTCCTTGTGAAAATAATACAATATTTTATTTTTAATTACAATTGTTTTTTCTCTCAACTTTACTATGGTCAAGTTACATTTTGGACAACATGACTCCAGGTCTAACTCAATTGTTTGACATTTCGTCTGTCAGTATACTATATAAAAACAGTTTTTTTTAATCCAAAGAGAAATCTCAACTTTAAATCCAAGGGGAAATTTAGGAGACCTTTCAACTTCAAATCCAAAGAAAAATTTAGACAAGTTTCTACTTCAAATCCAAAGAGAAATTTAGACAAGTTTCTACTTCATATCCAAAGAGAAATTTAGACAAGTTTCAACTTCAAACACAAGGAGAAATTATAGAATAAATTTTAACTTTTAATCCAAAGAGGAATGCAAAGATTGTATTAATGATAAGAAACGTGGAGGCAGCTAGGTCTACTGTTCACAAAATAACTAGGATAATATTTTTGGTTGTAAAGGAATTTACTTTACTTTACATCCATTACTGTTTCCAGCTTATGGCCAGAGTCAGTTTTTTATCCAAGTCTTATATCTTTCCACTACGGCTCACTAGGCCCGTCCGTATCTTCATATGCCTTATGATTTATCTTAAGACTAGGCCCAACATCCAGTTCCTGGCCTTTTGGGATGTGCGAGAACCATTTTTTAAATTTGAGACGAGAATAAAAAGTATCGAGACACGAGAATGAGACGAGAAAACGTCGTTTGAAAGTAATAAAATTTAGATTATGTTTATCAAAGTAAATATCTAGTTTATATAGTTCCTATTTGACATTTGAGCTGGCGCTTGATTTAGATTGTCTTATATATAGTTCATTTAAACACTTGAGATATCTAATACACATTTTAAATGCGATTAATAAATAGGTAATAGGTAGTTACAATGAACATCATTTCTAATTGAAATTTGTAGTGTAACACCTTATATTGTCAAAGTTTGATATTGAAAAACAATATTTATAACCAAAACATTTCTTAATGAAGGCTGTTTTGGTGGAGGGGGAATGCGGTCTTTTTTTGGTTATTAAGATATTATTGAAAATTATAAATTCCCGATTTGGTTTTATAATTTCTTAGGTTCATTATTTGCTTTTTTTATTTCTCAAATTTTTAAAATTAATTTTTTAACTTTCGAGACAAGATCGAGATTATTCTTTTCTTGAATTTTTGAGATATTTTCGAATCTCGCACGTCCCTACTTTAATTTATCAATGTGAAAGGGTAAACTAATATTTCACCATTAATAAATTTTCGGCCATGCCGGAAATCGAACCTGGGACCCTTAGTTTAGAGGGCAGACAAGCTACCAACTGAGCTAAGGGGTTGGACTTATTAAGGAATTAAAAGGTAATAAAATGTATGGAAATAAATAATGATAAAGATAGAGTGTATTGTCCATAAAGATTATGGTATAATTTTTTATTGTTTTGGACACGGAAGCACTAAACGTTCCACTTAAGATATATGTCAACATCAAAAATGTTAGAATCCAAAAATAAACATTTAGTTTTATATATATATATTTTATAATCTACATATGTACTATAATAATATAATGTATATTTTGTTACAACCTATTTGGAGAAATGTTTCTTCTTGAAATACATATTTCCACCCCTTGACTCTGTAAGTTAGAAACAGGAAACAGTAGCATATTCACAAAGAGTCAAACACATGTCAGTCATGCGATCTTAAGTCATTTAAACCTTCAAAACAATCCAAGAAAGTGTATTTCTAAAACTACTCAACACATTCAATCAAATTAAATTATATGTAAAATTTCAGATTCCAAATGACCACCATTCTAAAAATATTGATAGCTGTTAAGCAGCCTGGAAAAAACTGGAATGTTTCGAAGTTGTATATTTTTTAAGAGGTGAAAAGGGGTTTCTACATAAATATAAGGACATGGATTTAAAAAATATATAGTTTTTTACACATGTGTTTTTTATAGGGCTGTGCGAGTAAACAATTTTCACTTACACTCGAGTTTGAATGAAAACGAGTTTTTTTGTTTTTTTTTTAGTTTAAATAGTGTAGAGCAATATTTGTACAAGAAATACTTCAGGTGGAATTTCTGTAATAGATTCATGCTCAAACCATAAATAAGTACAACTCAATTTTTTAGAACTACATTTTTTTTGTGAAAAAATGTATAATGACACAAATTTGAATTTTTAAATAAATTTAATATTCTTTGTAATAGAGCCTGGTCCAATTAAGAGCATCAGTCGACTCTCTTGACCTGATGAAGCCGTCTGTGACAGTGAAAACTTGTGCTTAAAAATGTCTATGTGTGTTTTTAGTGTTCTTTCCAAACAATTTTACTCCATTCTCACTTTGGTGTGCTGGTTTTCCCTCATAATTTTAACCATAAATAAATTCAATATAATCGTTATTTTAACTAGACAAAAGAAAATATTTAGAGACTGTTTTTGCTATAAAATTATATCTTGAAATTGAATAAAATTAACTAAACGAGGAATTTTTAAGAAAAATATTGAAAATTCCAAGTACTCACAAACACCTAGTTTTTTTTATTGTTTACCTGTCAGGCGGGACATAGATCTGCTAACTCTATACAATGGAACATAATTAAAACAAAGGTTCTACTGAATTTTGGTTTTCAGGAATCTCATAGTGTATTAAAAAATTTTTCATCGCTGTTCATTTTTTTTTTTTTTTTTTTTTTT